>KZ308583.1:544054-617840 GCA_000376725.2 Ladona fulva
GACTTGATTGACGATTCTAAATTGAGAATTCATTCAATCTGCACTGTCTATAACTCATACATTTTGAGCTATCATCGCGTATACGCAACGTTTCCATCAATGTCTTTCTTAAAATTAGGTCCGTCCTTCTAAATGGGTGTCCGCTACGGTAGCCGCCCGTGATGCTCCTACCATTTCTTTAAACCAAACCCTTGCAGCGAATATAAGTACCGTTATGTTTGACATGGTCTCCTTACAGTGTTGCAACATGTGTTACAGTGAAGGAATTTTAAGAGTATCCCGAATCCTATGTTACCCGCAATTTTTGAGTTTTTTTTTGCTCATGACTGTACATGCAACCTAAACCCTAGAGATGTGTTGATGGATGTGACACTACTTGCTGACACTCTGAGCAGATACAGTTGTACCAAACTTACTCAAGGCAATAAATTGTGCTCCATGTGGACTTTATAAACACTATATTTGGCTGAATGTTGAGGCAACAGTGACAACAATGCTTTTATACTGTTGAAATATTAACTTTCAACCCCCAAATTTAACTTAATTTAACCTCCAAATAAAAATCCATACATGCTGATATGAAACTTAAGGATTTTATTTCATGTAATATAGAAGAAAAAATGAAAATTTTGTTATTTATGATAATTTTTTCTTTAGGGAACAAAGGCAAAAACTTTGGTGAGTGACAAATTTTGTTCTATGGTGAGAGAAGATCTGACTGAATTCAAAAACAGTGATGGGAAAGGTCAGTTCAATTTACCTTCTGGACTCACTGCTGCAGAAGAAGAATTTATCCGTACTGAAGCTAGCACACTTGGTCTTAAAGTGACAACACATGGAGGAAAACTTAGTATCTCTAAATAACTTTTTCAGCAGAATAACACAGCAGTTTTGCGATCATTTAAAAAACTATCTGTGATACAGAAGGCAAATCTGTGCAAATTTCCTGAAATATTACTTCTAAGTGTATTTTATTTTTGACTTGTGTAAGTTTGGTTTGCTTGCAAGTTCTCATCAGACCAACATTGGTAATACAGTTTTTTTTTGCAAATACAGCTTTCTCTTTCATTTTTGGAGTTGTTTGTATTACTCACTGATTGAGTTACTTCAATTTTATAAATCTTAAGAGATTTTATTTTTATTTGAAAATTTTTTCTTTGCCATTTTTATATAATATTAAGTAAACCATATTAATGAATCTATGTATTTTTGTTTGTAGATTGTTATATTGGTTGTTTAATAAAGAATTTACTACTTAAATTTTCTCCACTTCTATCATACCAGAATTTGAGTGGCATTTTATGCTTATAAATCTTAGACTTACAGTATAAATGAATGTTTATTAAGACTTTCTTATATGGATGGGGTGTATGGTTCACCTTAAAATCTTGTTTTATGAGATATATATGGCCCTTACAATTTGTAAATTTATCTTCTAAGTGACCAGGAGTAAATACTCTCTGTAACTTTTCCCTTTGAATGATTTACCTAATGTAAATTTCTTTGTCTGTATTCTTTTAATGAATATTTACAAGATTGTATTTTGAGGGGACTAATCTTTCTGTTCATTACCATAGCCCATCATCTTCAAATCTTTAGATTAATATTCTGAAATTAGGGTGTAATGACTTGGGAACCTTTCAGTGAGAATTCTCGTATTAGGAATTAATTAAGATTTTCATGTGCCATATTCTATTTATGACTGTAGCCTTTGCAAACAAATAGGTTTCTTGGAACAAGGAAAAAATCCTCCTCTTGTAAAACTGTAAGGGGGCGAGGAAAAGCTGTCATTATGATCTTTCATTTAGCTGTCCTTGTGTATCATGCTGGGTAGTGATGAGCAACAACAGTTTCATGATATCCTTCTGGAAATACCTCATTCCGAAGGAAATGAGGAAGGTTTTTCTCTTCCTCTGGACTTTTTATCTTTTGTCGATTAAAAAATAACAAAGTTAATTGTAAACTAAATTTTCAGATTTATATTACTATCAAAATGTACCTCCAAAAAAGGATGTAAAACTTAGGGATGAATTGAAAATGAGATATTTCTGATTTATAGATTTATTTATTTTATTATATTTATCACCAACAAATCTGGTTAGAAGGCACTAGATATTTAGGATAAGAATTGAATAAGCTTAGGTTTCTTTTCACCAATGATCAGTGCAAATCAAATGAATTTATCATTTAAGTGTTTGTGATAGTAGATGAACATTGTGCCGGTTTTTGAAGGGAATGCTTTTTATTTTAGTGATTACTAGAAAAACCAACCATAAATAACCATGTGGAGGTGGATTTTGAGCATATGCTTAATTAAAATTTCTATTTCTGTTTGTCTCTGGTATCACTCGACCCTAGGTTTTCTAATTGTTAGTAAAAATTGCTATGGAAACTCTAGTGGATCAAACTCAATAATTAGTTGAGAAATTTTTCTAAATGCATATTCTCAAGTAATTATGACTGAAACATAATTTTAACGTACAGAATTGAATTTTTAACGTTAAATACTTTCTTACTATTAAGCCTTAATATGTAAGAATTCTAGGAAATAGTTAAGGTTCAATATTTTTTTTATAAATAATAAGTAAATTTCATTTTGAACTCAGGAATGATAAATCACATTATGATCCATATTAACCCGGTAATTGATGACTATATTTATCTTAACCAATTGAGAAATGTTTCCCACAATTAATGCAACATTTTATCAGGTGGTCTTTAGATGTCCCCATTCTAAGAATGTTTCATGAGTCCTTAGCACTCTAACCTTATTTAAGGGATGCATTTAAATTTTGAATGTGATTGTAACCCTCTTGCAGTTAGCTTTGTGCTAAATTTTTTCAAGGATAAAGGAAAGGAAGGTAACTTAGTAGATTGTAAAACCTACGAAAATCCCAAAGGAATAACAAGTGTGAAAAATAGCGACACGACTGGGANTGCTCACAAAGCATTCCCTTAACAGTGTGAGAGAGACGCGGCACGGTAGTTCAGTGGTTAGAATACCTGCCCGGAAAGTGGGAGACCTGGGTTCGAGTCCCAGTCGTGTCGCTATTTTTCACACTTGTTATTCCTAAATTTTTTCATTGAAATTTTGTTCATAAAGGTTGATAAAAAAATTGAAGCCCTATGCCAAAGATGCTTGTGTGTGTAGTGTAATAAATCTAGAGATATTCTACAAAAAAAATACCTTTATGGTAAGCATCAGTCCAGCAGTAGCCCATATTACTTATCTTGATGTCTTTACAAGATAGTTTCAGGAACAGTGAGAGTTGTCATTGCTGTCAATTAGTTTGTTAGTATGCCCCTTGCAGGGAATTTCCTCAAACAGAAAATAACAGGCTTAATGATGAAGAAAAGGAAACAGCTGTGGAAGTTTAAAGAGCCTGGGATATTAGAGTAGCATCATTTCTGTACACAGAGGTATGAAACTAATATCATAAATTGAAAATATAATTATGTCATCAACCTTGTAGCTATACATACATTGTACAGCATTAGAAAGGATGAGACCGGAAAGTGATATTCTAATATTCAATCAAAGGAAGACTACAAAATTTGTGGTTTTTTATTTGTATGGAATGGCAAGGAAAAAATGATAGCCTCTTGCAAGATTTCATCATTTATTTAGTATGAGTAAAGCAAGTGATAGTAAAGTTTTAAAAACATCCAGAAAGGTAACTTACTACCTATATTGCATTAACTGAGGGAGGTCACTGTTCCAAAAGCTTTCCCTTTGGTTGTTCAGGTATAACTCCTCCTCAGCAGTGACCTCAATATCCTAAATATGAGTGATTTTTTGTGGGGGAAGGTAAAAGTCATTGGGCATGGTGCTGGTGGAACAATGAAGCTGAGGCAGAAATTTTAAGCCTAAACAATTGTACATATTACTGTCCCATGCACTGAATGAGCAAGTGCATTGTCATGGAAAAATAACACCCCCTTGGACACTTCTCATGGGATGCTGTCCAAGGGGGTGTCATTTCTTCATTGCCTTAGGTAACTTCTTCAGATCTTAGAAGTACTATCCAGTCATTTTTTCCCCTTTATGGAGATAATCATCAATAACCCAAGACAGTCCCAGAGGTCTCATCTGAACCTTCCCTGATGGTGGCATCTTTGCCTTTTCTGTCAGTGTTGAATCTGCATTTTTCCACTATTCTGCTTTCTTTTGCCTTAGGGTTGTAGTGTTATACCCAACATTTGACCATGCTGATCATGCAATTATCAGGATAAACCTAACATTTCTGCAAAATTTCCAAAGATGATTTCTCCCTGACCTCTGTTTGCATAGGGAGTGTTTTTTTTCTAGAAAAAGACTCAAGTAATTAACAGAATAATGCATATAATTTTTGTGTCATTTAACAGAGTTTGGTAATAAAGAGAACTTCCTAGTTGAATTCTGTTTTAATCTTATTATATCCAAAAAGAGCAAGATGCAGTTATGGCATTGATTATTCAACAAAGGATATTTTAATAATTGCCTCCTCACTTGCTGCCTTTCCTGAACCAAAAACATCACAGATTAAAACGATTTTTAAGAAGAGCTTATCTAATGTATATGGTTATTTTTACTGATGACAGAGTTTTATAGAATGGGTGAAAGTTTCATGTTATAATTCTTCCCCATTTTCTCCTTCATTTGAGGAATTAGCATTTTGTACTTAACAAGAGAGTATCAGCAAAATTCAAAACATCTTGATTTGGAAAAAAGGATTATGTTATCAAAACGATTGTTGTAACATCTTGACAGAAATCTTTATTCTTTTAGTTGCCAAAATCCAACAAAGACAACTTATCACATTGGATTCAACTGGAATACACTTTATCAGCACTAGTTGGCACATTCCATAGAGATGAAAAAGGAAACATTATGAGTTATACATCTATATCTGTACATCCCGATAACAAATTTCCATTTATTTTGAGTATTTGACAATTTTTAAGCAAAGGATAATGTTTATAAGACTTAATCTAAATAAAAAAAGTATAAGAACAGGTATATT
Organism: Ladona fulva; assembly: GCA_000376725.2. Taxonomy (NCBI): domain Eukaryota; kingdom Metazoa; phylum Arthropoda; class Insecta; order Odonata; family Libellulidae; genus Ladona; species Ladona fulva. The sequence goes on from KZ308583.1 coordinate 549,058, forward strand.
TGTTATATCATAAAAAAATACATAAAACTGGTAACATTCTGTACTTCTATAACATGGAGAGGGATTCAGCTGAGGATATTTTGGTTTACAGCTCTGATTTGTAGATGAGATTAATGACATAAACTATTTATTCTTAATAACCAATGTTTTATAAAGTTGTGCTTTGCTTCAAAGAATGTTGGGTTATATTTTAGTAAAAATTCTTCCAAAAATTACAAACAAGAATACAAATAATGATAATTCATGTCCTGATGAGAATATTCCTATCATTAATTAGTAAGACTTCTTGTGCTTATAAAAATATCACTCTTATTTGAGCCCAATGCATACTAAAATCCAAATGCAACTAAATGATTATGCTGCTTAGATGATAGCCCTTATCAGGATGAGATGCATCTTAAAATTCATCAGTTACGTCTGTAATTAAATGTGAATATTTTCGAGTTCTAATATTTTCTCATAGTATCAAATAATTGCTCAGCCATAATTATTTCAAGTAAATGAGTAAAATTTTGGCTAAATAATTTCAGGACGGATTTGCATATTATGTTTTCTTATGCATAGCTGTGGCTGCTTTCAAATTTGGAACTCTAAATTCTTCTAAATTTTTTATATTATGCGTTCATATTATTTCCAATAAATACTTATGCATCCGTGATTCAATATTTTCTATTATAATTGTCTGGGTCATTGTGATTTCATACATTTCTTGATATATCAACAGAATTTTAACAATGATTGTACAACAATACTCTTGAACTAAGAGTGTTAAAATTCATTTGGTGAATTCAATTACCAAGCTCAAATTGTTTGAAAGTGTTCATATTTCAACAAGAGCATAACCAATGTACATTTTAGATTTAAAGTAACATTTGCCAAAGGGCGCTTGATATCCTGAACATTCATGGACAATAGAAATAATAAGAAAAAAGTGTATACACATCTTTGGCAAATCTAGCTAACATTTTGGCAGGAATGTGGCACTGGACTGACATCTGCACAATCTTTTGAGAGATGTATCATATCCTATTCTGAGTGTAATACACACAATTTCTTGAATGTCTTCTTCTTTCACACAAATTATTTACAAATTTTTTAACTGTAAGTGCACAATGTAACAATAATAAGCCATAAATACATTTCAGGACATTTATGTAGATGGCACTTGTTATTTGTGGTATAATCCTAAATCCTACCTTTACAAGGTAAAAAAATCATGAAGTGACTCTGAGAACACATACCCCTTTTTAATCTAAATACCAGATTGAGATGCCTATTTATGGGAATCTTGAAAGACATTTTCCTTTGCATTTAAAAGATTTTAACTACACTTCAAATCAATTACTCAAAAACCAAGAATTTTCCATATGCTTAACAGATTCTTTAATACAACATGACCAGAATAATAATCTAATCACTGTCTAAGATGAAATCAATAGCTACTTTTTCACAAAAATATTAAATATAAATTAAATTTTGGGATTTTGATGTATAAATAAATGTGTGTTGTCTATCACCAAGCAATATATTATAACCTTCAAAAGAAATGTTATCACTTATAGTTATGTTTTTGATAATATAATTTCCATGGAAAAAGAATGAAATTGAGGTAAGACTCATTTGACTGATGATACTTCAATCTCTGAAAATGTTTAAAATTTCTGATATCATCTCCTCATTGAAAATGAAGCATAGAGTATTTCTATTGTCAGAATTATCCTTCTCAAGGACGGTTGTTGAGGCCTTTAAGACCAATGAATAAACAAGGAATGCATTGATTACCTCTCAACTATAATTAAAAAATTATGACTTAATGAGCAAATTTTTGGACTCCCAGGCATCATGTTTGTTGATTTCTGTAGTTTATCCATCTGCCAATGGAGGTGTAACCCAGCCATACTTTTCATGAGTTTTTACAAGGCTTCGGAAGGAATCTTCTGCAGATCGCCGGTTGAATTCTTTGTTACCTTTTACTTTTCTAGCTATTCTACCCTGTAAAAAAATATATTGTTCATTGATTATTAACCATAAAATAATTTCTCACTTTCACTATGAAGACTTTATATATTCAATATGATTCCATAATGTTACCTGTCCTTTGACAATGGAAGCTGCAAACTGCATAATAATTGCCTCAACCGTATAAGCACTTGCCCAACCTCTTGGAGTCAGTAGCTCCATACAGATGGCTCCTCCATCCATAACATAGCCGCGTTCTATTCGAGGTGAAACCACCCTCATAAATGGAGGAGTGAAAGGAAATGACTCAGGAAATATCAGATGCAATAGAATGTATGGAACACCAAGTTCACGCATATCCCTGTAGGAAGAACCCACAATAAAATCAATCTACTCTTGTAGAGGTTAGTGTTTGGATTAAGTTTTTCAAGTTTCCTTTGATTGAAAACAAAATAATGAGAAGATAATAAGGGCATTAATTTACATTGTTTTTTCATTTTAAAATTTAATTTTAATTATTGATGACTCATTTATGACTTGAATTTTGGGTCTCCTCTCAGGAGTCCTTCCAATAATTTGATTTCATCATAAACTCCTTCTCAGATACTTACAGCCAAATTTTTTTATATTTTTCCTTATTGAGACATTCAAATTGTCCATAAAAATGAGTACACCTACCAACATGAAAGATTGTAAAAACTATGAAAACTACCTCTGACCATTTGGGAAATTATATAGCCAGTTCAAGTTAAGTCTCATCCTGATTTTGTTAACAGTTTTTACTGAAGAATGGCATTAAAATGGAAGTAAAATTTCCCAAATCATGCAAACAAAAAATAATCAGTGTTGAATGAATTCTCTAATTTAGAATACCTAAAACTGAATTGTTTTAGCAACAACGAGTAGTAATATGTTATACATTTCATTAGCATAATAATATTATTCTGAAAATGAGATTCAGAGTTTACCAAGAAAAGTATTTTACATTGATTTCTACCTTAATTAACTAGAAAGAGTGTATACGTGGAATATTAGGTATACTAAAGGCTATACCTTACATTTAAGTAAATAGAAACATTAGGAAGTAAAATGAAAATATGTTAAAAGGACAAATTTAAAGTCTCACCAGTGATCAGAACTGAACTGAAATCGATTCTCAATGAGACTTAACCAAATTTTCAAAAGATTTCAAGATGGAAAATCAATAAGCCTTCAACCATTCATTTATACAATTAATCAAGTTACTTCTCATGGATTTCAATTGATAAAAATTATATTCTTATTTTACATGTTCTAATGGTAGGGTACAATTATGTGAAAATGTCAATTAGCTTCTATTTCAGCTTTACTATCATTTTTGTCATAATTTTCATTTCAATGTAAGCTCTGAAACTCATAGATTTATTCCAAGATGAAGGGTAATGGTATGGATTACCAGTAAAATAAGTTACATTTTATATCATAAAAGCCTACCTGCTTAAATCAGAGTCTGGGTCAACACGGTAGAGTCTTATGTGCCATTCAGATAAACAGTCACCATTTACTAGCTCTGCAGTGAAAGGTGCAGAATTTTCGGCTGATGGGCTATCTTTTGTTAGCTTCTGTATGTCTTTGAATTCTTTCATTAGACGCCTTGCTCGTACTGTTTTACAGTTATTGGGCATTCCACTGCTTTTACTTGATGTTGTTCTTCTTTTACTCCCTGATGAAGATGACGATGGGTGATCTAAGTTGCTGCTGCTGCTGGGATTTGGTCCATCATTAACATTTTTGCTTGAACCAACTCGTAAACTTTTGCTAAGACCTCCTCCAACTTGAATATCTAAAATGATAAAGAATAGTTATTTTTATAAATGCAGAGTAATTTATAGTTTGTGGTAACAGGCACCTAAAACTCTAATACTGCAGTATAATGATTATGTTGTTTATTTATAATCAAATAGCTTTTGGTAAAGAAAGTTAAATATTTGAAAATATTCCAAATTATATGATCTTAACTATCAAACAAAAATTTATATTGTGAATTATTTATTATTATTTGAATATGTTTAGTGATAATAGTAGGAATCTCTTATAAATATAATGCAAAGAATTGAATCTTTGGTCTATCATATATTCTGCTGACTGACATTACTTTGTGAATTCAATTCTTCTTTTCCACGATTCGATTCATGAAGTAAAATTCAAAGCTGTGTTCATGCATAACTTACAATTATTTAAAATGATTGATATAATGTTCATGCATTCCACTAGGAAAAATTAGGCACCAGGAAAGGAGCATTTTGTTTAAAATATTATATACCATCATACTTATAATAAAAGTCATAGTCTTCATCCCTTAATTCAAAAGACGTATAAATATTTATATTGACACAGAAGGTTTACAGTTTATCTATTTATTCATTACTTTTTATCATTTTGTCACCATAAGAGGAAAATGAGCCACAGATTGTAATGAATTTCACAACAAAATGTATATAAATACTGTGAGGGCATCAAGGACTATATGACCTTGGAACTGATAATAATTGGTCAGAGATAGTTTTATTGTCTAAGTACAATGATATTTATGGCAAATGTATTGACCCAGTTTTTAGTGAAGATTCCAACTAATATTTGCCTCTTCCCGACTTCAGTTATAATCCTGGAAATCGACAGGAAATAAAATTCTAATTGGGTGCAGTAAATTAAATCAAGTCCTGGTACTTGGACACCCCCGACTTAAAGGGAAACTTAAATTAACTAACAAACTTTTGAGCTCTTAAAATCAAGGATTCTTAATTTATCGTAATCATAAATTTTTAATACCTCTTATATTTTTAATAGACAATAAAATTTAAAAATATCAGCAGTAGCAGTATTGTTAAAAGTGCTTCGACAGCTAAGGTCATTTTGCACGTAGGCTCCCACCGGGAATCGAACCCGGGATCGCTTTCGCCAAAGTCGAACGCGTTACCCACTTGGCTATCCGGGAACCCTTTTAAATAATCAACAGTGATATAAGTTATATCTGTTCTTTTATTAATAATAATACCATCAAAGATTAACCATAAGCATTATTATTTACTCAACCCTATATTTGACATAACCCATATAAATGCAATACAACTTCACCCAAGCTATATGTATTAGTAGTTTCATTTGCTACGATACCACTTAGGGGTCAAAGGGGGAAAGGGGGAAACAAGAACTGCCTGCAAAGAACATGAGTTATGAAATATCACATTAAAATTAAGCTATATTCTCTTTATTATTTGTTAATTTCCTAAGATTAGCTAGGAATAGGATGTTTTTTTCATAATTTCAGCACTGCCATTAGGGAATCTTCCAAGAACTAAAACTACATTCATCGATAATTGCACTCATGTAAGATTCCTGCCATTGTAAGGTAATGGAGTAAATAGAAATTAGAAGAAACCTTATATGAATGGAGTTCGAATCTGTTAGAATCATTTGAACTCACCAAGAGAACTATCAGCAGGTGTCACAGCACCACGACATCCATGCCTTGCCAAGAGCCGCCGAGCTGATTGAGCCGGTGATCCCTGATTTAAAGTCTTTTTTGCTCCATTTCCTGAAGCAACCATCTCTCCACTAGCAACTGCTGCCACATCGCTTGTCTCTTGCTCTGAGCCTTGGGCTGCACGAGCCTTATCCGTGGAAGAGCCGAAAAGTCTGCGAAAGGCTGCTGCCACCTTTTCTCGTGGTCTTGAGCTGGACATCTTTCCTTCCAGTTTGACACTTTTTCATATACTATGAAATTCCCCCACAATCCCACTATGTACTATGTGCTCTGATGTATGATATAAGGCTCACAATCAACTGAGCAATAAAACAAATCCTGTAAGGAATTTTGTTATTAGATGCATTGTAATGTGTTGATGTATTTTAAGTTCATACTTAGATACTTTGATATCAATTGAATGAAATGAAATTTTCTTTGTATCACTTCCAAAATATAAAATTCATTGAAATCAATGAAAAAGAATTTAACTTTCCTTGTTTTCAGAACAAAAGCAGTGTGGGAAAAGAATGAAATATGACTAATTATTTCAGTAATTTATATATTTAAAAAAGGAATATCTGTTAGTCAAAATTAGAATCATTGCATGAACTTTTATCCATATCAAGGTGCCTCATCATGCAGCATTAAATCATTATGCCAACATTAAATTATCTCAATCTTAAAAGAATGAAAAGGAATGAGACATATTTTGAAATGATAATTTCAAGTTTAATAAGAAATATTTATTCCATAAGCTGAATGACAACCATGTAAGATAGTTCTTGAATGATTTGAACGACCAGGGGCAGACATTTAGGTAGACAGGTTGTGCTTGGCAACTGTAGGGCAGATTAAAAGGGGTATCTCCAATTTGCTATCAATGATAATCAATTTCATATAATTATAAAATTTAACTTAAATAACTTATAGTGTACCTGAATTACAATTATGTTATCATATTGTGTTGTGATTTCTTTGTTTGGAAAATATGATCCATAGATAAGGCTTTGGTTTTTTAATGAATACTCTTGGTTTCTTAAAAGTTCATGAGGTTCTTTCCCATGAGGTGAGGTGCATTCATGAAGCAATGGAAGTAATATTGCATGAAGGCATGTCTTACCCGTTATGTAGCCATGGACATAAATGTAATTAGAGGAAATTTTTTCTAAATGGATAAAAGTTAATAAAATCATTTATTGGTGACAGAAACATGTTGAAATCTGGATAATCTCTCCATTAACTAGTCTATCTCTGGATAAATCTTCTATGATATTAGCATTCATTCACATATAACTTGATTATTGAGAAATTACTCTCAATATAAATGTTTTCCGTGAAAAAATTAAAGGAAAAAATGATGGTTGGTTTTCCACTGTTCTGACATTGGTGGAATCTTGCAAATAGTACATATAGTTTCCTCTTGCGACATTTATATTAGACTATTTTTCCTGAGAGCTGCAATTACTGCTAATATTAAATGCTTAACTTACAAGTGCTCAAAATTTCCTTTTGCAACTATCATTTTTACACATTTTTAAATCCTAAGATACTGAAAATGAAGGAAACATCCATGAAAAATCCTTTGCCTGGGTTTTTGAATGAAGATTAGTTTTAAATTGTAATGTAAATGCTTTTCGTTAATATCATTCTTATGTCACAGATAATTTAGATGGAAATAAATACACGATGAAAGAATATTAAGACCAAAAACTATACATGGAAAAACAGTGAATTACGAAAATTGAGAAATTGACTTCAGTGAGGAAAATGTTCAAGTGATTTTAGGTAAAATTAGCATCCACAGTTTATGTTATGTCTCGATATTAATAATGTGAGAAAGAAATTAAGTACTTTCTCAAATTCAGGTGAAATTGGCTTATAAAGATAAACTTTGTAATGAAAACGGAAATTAAATTTTGATATAAAATTATAATGGAAATTAAATGAGATAAGCTAACTGCTATTATAGATTCTCTTTTCAGCAAGTGGACCAATCAAAACCATTTACAGGTTTGGCAGTCCAAATTCACCCTTTTACAAAACAAATTCATCCTTTTGCAAATCAATTTCACCTATTAAGAAATCATATATCAAAACTGTAATTTTTTCACCGTTTTCATGTTATATAAATAAAAAGTCACCTAAATTTTCAAAATTGGTAATTTTATACCATTTTAAATAATATTTTGCAACATCAATTCACTCACTAAATTCAGTCATAACGGCTCCTCTGCTGCTGCTCGGGGTAATTTCATGTACATATTTATTATGTAATTTTTACAATCTCGGAGTTACATTTGCAACAGAATGATTAATAACATCCACTAAACTTTCATTCCTTGAAGGGTCAGCAAATACATTTCTGGCGCAGAATTTAATTTTTGAAAATGCCTCTTCAATCGGATTTAGCATAGGGGAATATTGCGGTAAAAATACTAATTTATTATTTGTTTCTCCAATTAGATCGATAACTTCCTGAGTATTGTGGATGCTCGAACTGTCCATGACTAACCAAACTTCGGGTAAATTATTCTTTTTTAATTTCAGCAATAAGCTTTGAATAAATTTGTGAAATGTTTTAGAATTTACAGAGGAATTTTCAACAATTTCGTGCCTTAATATACCATGAATCGTCATTGCTGCAATGAGGGTAACATTTCGTCCCCTAACTGCAGGCAAAGTCACACGAGCAGGTTTATTAATTTTAGATCGCGCCTTAGTTTGCCTGAGACTATTAAATCCACATTCGTCAATGAATATTATGTTTCTTCTTTCCTCGGGAGCGTTTCGCGAAAAATGCAATGCATATTCCTTGCGCCTTTTAATTGTCCACATCGGCTTGTTTCTGGTATCGTAGTTCGTTCTTGGAAAGAATGAGCTTCTGAAACAATGTTTTAAGAGTTTATTTCTCTTATTTTGCACTGATTGTCGAATAGACCGAAGTAGCAAAGAGATCGCACAATAACGATAAAATCTTCCGGAAACATATTTCCCTGAATTTCTCAAGCGATCACAGCCTAGATTCTAACAAACTTTCTTTCATAGATTCGCAACCTTGAGTCTGGAAGAAAGACACTAGTTTTTTATCAAAGCATTTTATTAAACGTATCGCCTTGCGCTGCACTTTCTCCAGTTTGGCGGTACACCTTTTGTTCGCCCGATCCATACATTCCGCGTATTCCACAAATCCTGAACAAGTTTTACACTTAGGAGATGATATACTTCTCTTCAGTGGAATGTAACTTTCATCATAACTTTTGATTCCTGTCGCGATACCATTCTATGTTGAATTTATTGAAGAAACGTCGAAAAGAAAATTCTGCGCGAGAAATTGAATCTGATGGTTGAATCCGTATCTCCGAGAGCATTGGCTGCTTCTTCAAGAAAATGAAATGATGGTTACTATTTATTCTGTAGCAAATGTGATTCCTACAGACAGTTAAATTATTGTATATAATGATTAGAGACATGAAATTGCTACGAACAGCAGGAGGAGAGAAATTTTAAACGAATTCAAAAACGGAAATACATAAATGATATAAAAATTATTCCAAAACATACTAAATGCACTAAAATGACCAATTCGGATAAATTGCAAGGATTTTATTTAGTATTTAACAATGTAAAATTGAAAATGTTGTAGTTGATAAACTTGATTTATTAATGGGTGAAATTGATTTGCAAAAGGATGAATTTGTTTTGTAAAAGGGTGAATTTGATTTGTAAAGGGTGAATTTGTTTTGCAAAAGGATGCATTTGATTTGCAAAAGGGTGAATTTGGACTGCCAAACCTGTACATGTCTCAAAACCAATTTTCCCTTAATCATACACTACAGATGACATATGATAACCTTCTTGCCTTAAGACCATTTAACGAATTTGAAAGCTATAAGGAGTAAATGCAAAAAACTTGATTAAATTTTTCATCAAATATCACAAAACTAATTACAGAAATGCGAGAACGCTTTTGCGATCATTAGTTTATCCTGTGTATGGACCATTAATAATAAACAATGTCCGCATTTAATGGAAATATGGGGAAAACGAAGGAAAAACTAAAATAAATAATTCTTTTATTCCGCATTTTTACTTCCCCTGACGTAACTTCGCGGCTCAACTCCTCTCACATCTGATTGACAATATACCTTGCGGCCTAGTTTTTTAACAGCATTCTAGCTCGAAGACGCCTATTTAATGTAGGTACCCGGGAGAATCATTAATAAGTTATTTATTTTTTCTTTACGAGTTTATCTTCACTCCGAATTATGGTTTTTCGGTTCAGTTCAATATCGGTTCCGGCTTAATAGGAGTAAATCCGGATTAATGAGAATAAATATAATAAACGGTAAAACTAAGAAGCTTAAATTTGTCCTCGAGTATCATAGCTACTTCCGTAAAATATCCTTCCTGTTTCATTATAGAAACTTGGCTACCGCAGGTATGGTAATGAAATCCTATTTTAATACCACCTAGCCGTCCAAGTTAGCCTTCAGTTGCTCTAATAATGACGGAAGGCCGCATATGAAAATAACTTTGCGTGGGAAATCATACTCGACAGTAACTTTCCTCAAAATACACATACGTATGTGTATTTCGTACGAACTATTTGCTTGTGATAGATTAGAAAGAACGCCATGGAGCGTCTTCTTTGAAGAGAAGTTATTCAGCCTTTCAAATACGAAACACTGGAGATAGTAGAAGAAGAAATTGAAAGAGAAAAAGTCTGCCGCAGCCGGGAATTTTCTTCTTTCAATTTCTTCTTCTAAATTCAAAGCATGTGAACCATGCGTAACTCATCGCTTTTCTACTGGAGATAGTAGTTAATTTCATACGAATGGAGCTCGAAGAAGGGAGTTCTTTCCTAAGAAACATTTCTCTTCTTCGAGCGCGCGCTCGAAAAAAAATTTTTAAGTTTTCTTTCATAATCCACGAATCACTTCACGATATTTTACTAAATATTTAGTAAACTAACCTAGTAAATATTTTTTAAATAGTATAGCATATAGTTGTATATAATGAATAGTTAACTTACTGTAGTACTCCCCTTACGGGAATTAATCGTTTAGCTTTCTTTTATTTGGTTCGAAAACAAAGCAGCTGAAACGGTTGCTATTCCTCTAAGAAGCTACTTTTTCGTTCTTAGAAACAAATACGGCCAACAAAGTAATCAATCGCAATCTTAGTTTGAAGACACTGAAAAACTCGTAGGAAGCTTTGTTTGACAAATAGGTGTAATATAACTAGTCCTTAAATTTCGCAAACGACCAACGAACTGGATGTACTTATTTTGCGGATACGCTTATTTAGGAAGAAAATAAAATTCTTTTGAAATAGATTTCAGGACTGCTTTGTGAGTGCAGTCAAGGTAATATGATGTACACCATGGAACGCTCGTTCGTTTCACCAGAGAAAACCTCAATAATTAATTAATGTTTACACTATCGATGCGAAGTACATTCTCCAGAGTTTCCAAAATGGGCGCCATTCTTCATGATGTTGGCGTCTACGCCAGCAAAGGATTATTTTTTTTTACTTAGATCATGCTGTCGGGGAATTCAGGCATTGCAGATTACCTTCTCACAGATTATTTTCTGTCATAATCCCTTTGGAGAGGAATACGACAGAATCTTTGCTCAAAACTCATCAATGAATACACTCATTATAATTTACCTGTATGTTAAGCATACTATTCTTAAAAACTTTTTACGCGTATCAGCTTCGGATTTTCAGGCGCTTTTATTTTACTTTTATCTTCTTACGCAGAATAATTTCATAACATCGCTTACCGTTCCAGAAATATTCTCGAAAAAAGTAACCGAAAATTATTTCCGGCAGCTTATAAGATATAATTGCTGAAATTTTATCAATTTCAAACGTAAAGATTTAATAATTTAAAGTAGCTGCCAAAAAACGTTTCCTAAAGCTGCTTCTAGGCATCGAATAGTAATATACTCGCATTTCATTCCTGTTTTCACTCCAGTTCATGAAAAAAACCAAAGAAAGGTTAAGTTTCAGTTTAGCTCCGTCTACCAACTTCGAACCGTATTTTATTCTCTCCGACCATTTTAATATCACACACCTCTAAAGGTTTGTTTTGTTATATCTACCTTTTTCGTGTACGCTATATTACTGAATTTTGGAATAAAAATTAGTGATAATTAGTTGCAAGTCAAAGTTTAATAGACTTTTACCTTATTAAACTTAAGTAAAATGTGCAATATTGGGAAATGTGCATTATTGGGAACCGAAATTCGGAACGGAATTCAGTTTTCATACAGTTAAAAAGAGCTGTTTTTTCGGTTTGGTTCCGGTTCGATGTCCTGAGTTGTTCTGAAGATTCAAGGCTTACATGCCGACTATTGCAAAATGTCATGTTTCCAGAGTGTTTCCTTTTATCAGTTTGAACATGTGATAACCATATGGACCACATGGTGATCCTACTTCCAAAGCTTCCAAATTAGGCGTTTCTTGCTTTTGAAGTGATTCCTCATTATGTTCACTCGAAAAGAAGATGGATGAATAAAATTCCCAAGGGGAGAGCAATCACTGGCATCCTTCGACCTTAACTACTGACCTTTCAAGAGAGTCTTACTGTCCCTGAAAATGTTGTGTATATTCACTCCACTTTTCCTGTCACTCGTATTTGCACCCATCCTTCCCTTTCAGCCATTTTAATAGTTCTTACCGATGATGCAGCGAATGATGCAGAATAAAGCTTGTAAACCGAAGAGTCGATATCATAATTACTAAAAGTCTAAACTCCAGATGGCTTTTGCTTCTACGATTACATCGTGCACCACGAAATCTTTTTTTTAGGAAATATTCATCGTTAGATTTAAAAAATTCATTAGGGCTACTCTGCGTTATTTCCTTAACAAATTTGAACACAGACTCTAAAGCAAAGCGAGAAATATTTACTACAGTCATGGTTGTGATATAAATACGCCATTTCTTGAATGATGCATATGCAATATGTGTGGATTTATTGCCATTTTTAAACCCCACCATACTTTTTCGAATTAGATATAGACAGAATCATTAGTTGAAAACTATTAAGAGTATAATACGCATTTCATGGATAATTTCACTTGTAATGTAAATTTACTTTCTTAATTACCAGAGTTTACAGCCTTCAGAAAAGTAATTATTTCGTACATAGATAGTTTGATGAAAAAATTGATAAAATTGTTGTTGAAACCTCTCTTAAAACAATGAGCCAACAATTTATTACTATAACTACCTATGTCCTAATATTGCAGTTCGTTTTAATTTAACTAGGAGCTCCTAAATAACAATGGGACAATTGTTAACGATATCATGATATATGCCCATTTCCCAGGAGAAAATCAAACTCTAGCGTTGGTTTATGCTCATATTTAAATGTTATAATCCTATCTATTTTTATTCCAAAAAGCATTTAGTGTACTGTTCACTTAGCTTAAAGATACCAATTAGATTCAAAATTAAAATACTTCCATTTTTAAGCCTGGGTGGAACGCGAATCTTAGTAACAGATTATCACGACCTATATGACTGCTAAATCAAATAAAAATCGAAAAAACATACAACTGTTATATACAAAGAAAAGAAAAATCTGTCTGTCTGTACCTCTCTCTATTTCAGAAACGGCTTGATGCAGAGATTGGGGACAAACTGTAATTAATGTATTTCTAAAATGTTGAAAGCCCAAAGAATGCTATTCTCATTTCCAAGAAAAAGCTATTCTCATTTCTGAGAGCTCTAACCCAGGAGCGCATAATAAGTTTCCATAAGAAATGTACGTGAAGTTTGTTTTCATGTTTTGCAGTCCCTGTTTCTTTGACAAAATTAAATTAGAAATAATGTTCGTTCGAAATCAAAACAAATGTCAAAAGAAAGGAAAATGATTATAGATGTCTGTTTAGTCCTGAAATATTGATATAGATTCGAAATTGCGAGAATTTTGATGAAATAAACGGAAATGTTGTTAAATTTTGAGGTTATAAACAACCCACTCCCTTGGCGACCAATGTGATTGTTCAATTCGAAATCATGCATTATCCCATAAGAATATTATATTATTATAGGGATTATAGGTCCATTTACAATAAATAGTTTGCTGAGATTCCAGCGTATGAAAAGTACGATATACAAATCACAAAGAAACTCTCATACACGGCTATGTATGAGAGTTTCTTAATCATCCCGATTTTCCAGAGTACATTTTCTACATTTTCTATGTTGGTTGGTGGCGATCAAGCCAACGAAGAATATTATGGTGAAGAAAAGATATAATTATGGTGAAGAAAGGAAAGATTTTTGGCAGACGAACGTCATTTCAACGCAAACGAGATTTTAAAGCTGTGAATATGAGTAAATCTCACTAACTGTATAATGTTAAACGATATCGAAAATTTAATTTTTCGGAATTATGCTAATATTCTCAACTTAAAATCTATCTTCATTAGTATCGATAAAATATTAAGGTAGGATTAGATTGCGTATTCAGTTTTAATAGACTTACAATTCAATTTACACAGCTCCATCGTACGTGACGGATGCGTTTACGACATTACGACCCAGTATTTAACACCGATCTCAACTTGTTATCTTACAAGAATACGCTTGGAATTTTAAAGTAGAATCGTTCAGAAGATTATAGTATTTTTCTGGTTAATTTTATGGCGAAAAGTTTAAAATTACAAAATTTTTATGAGTTACAAAGAAACGGTAAAGGTATCTTTGCACGTGAAGGCGTGCATCTAGGAAAAATCCCCAGAAAAACGGACGTAAAAAACTCACGGTAATAAAAAAAAATCCTGGTACTGTCAGACTTTTTTGATGTCTGTTTTTCCTTAGGAGTTTTATGAATTTTGATTTCATAGTTATGATTGACAAAATGCTTATTCATACATTTAATTCTGGGCAAATTTATTCAAAAAATATCCAACATCAATATAACTATCACAAACATTTTGAATTATTATAGACTTAAAAATGACACTTTCTGTCTTAGGAGGACCAGATGTATACAACGACAGATATATTTAAAATAAGGCAAAGTAAGTTCCGTCCTGCTTGACGGGGGTATTTACTAGTATCAAATAAAAATCGAAAATCAAAAATAGCACAATAGAGAGCACAATAGTTATTCACCTTCAAGGCTTTCCCCATTTCATTGATCGTCTCCTTCAAATTGCTGTGGGGCAGAGAGTTATCAAAAGGATCGTAGCGACAGAACTATACTACGCTGAATAATTTCCAATTCTGTGACCCTATGATGAGGGTTAGGTCGACGCATTCTTAGCCAGAAATGAACGGGTTTAACGGAACCGATTCCTTAATCACAAAGACAATATAAAATGCAAAAGGGCCCCTAACTGGGGGCCCAGGGACCTTCACATTTATGGTCGAAGGTCCCCGGGAGGTCCCTGAAACCTACCTAACCTAACCTACTATATATCTCAAAATTCGCTATCTTAAAAGGCCCCAATTTCCCAATGCGCCTCTCCTGACGTGAGTTCGTCAGGAGAGGCGCATGATTAAAGTGAATGCTATTGGATTAGAATAAGTGCGTAACGTGTGGCAAGTATAGGTATAGCATAGCCGGTAATGACAAGATGATGAATGAGTATGGAGCGAAAGAACATCTGCGTGGTCAGTGAGAAAGAGGTGAGTTGGTTTATGATGGATTGTAGACACTGGATGGATGAAAGCAGAATTTATAGCGGTATTTTGTGAGACAGTTGATCAAAGGATAAGGAACGGAAATTAAACCTATGAAGACCGAAAATAATCCTGAAATTAAGGGACTTGCGTAATTTAAAGGGTGAAATGTAACCAATGGAAATAAAATAATTAACCGAGCATATAAAGATATGAGAGCATGGAGAAGTTATGTTGATGGAGTCGAGCTTATCAAGAAAGTGGAACGCGTAACTGTTATCTAAATATGTATATTCATTGGCAGAAGCAATCTGCAATGGCAGATACCCCTATCAAAAAGTATGCTCTTGCTTTTTTCTTCGTGAGCGGGCCACATAGGGGAAACGTTTTGGTTAGCGAAGGGAGTCAGCAGGACACAAGTGTACATACGTAGCTGTTAACATATTTATTTTGAAATAAAAGTTTCTCTGTACTTTTAGACATCGGGAAACCTGTGCGTACGTTCCAAGGAGAAATTTACTTGAAAAAAGTCCGAAGGGCCGGCAACTAAAGCCTGGGTCTCTAGAACAACCAACCATCAATGAGGAGACCCGAGTTTGAGTACTGGTGCTCGAGAGTAAGTAAGGTCTCTTCAAACTTTTTATCATGTCTATTTCTCCACGGGAGTTTTTCTAGGTGCACACCTTTACGAGCAAAGTCATCTCTAACCCTTTTCCTTGCATATTTGTACATCTATAATTTCAGTAGGGATTTGAAATATCATTAAAAATAAAATATTTACTTATAACATAGCGGAAATTACAGACAAGTTGGAAACGGTCTGCGGGTAAGTTGAAAACAACTGACCAGATCTAGCCCGAAGGCCGCGGGTAGCCCGTGTTTAGCTTAAGGCATGACGAAGAAGTCATGCTAAAATCTTACAGCAAATTTTTACGAGAACTTTACATTTATTGTATTATTCTCTACAACATGGAATTTAAACCTTCAATTGCGGAGATATTAGACAATAACATTGTTGTTACATTAGGACACAAGATGTTATCCCTCCCATACCAAGTTTCTGGATTCTCCCTTTTTACATATGCATGTAACTTTTGATGTAACTACTTTGTTACAAAAAATCCATTTTAAGAAATAGGCAAGTAAAGGTACGCTAAAAGGGTACGAAGGTACGCTAAAAATAGGCACGAGCTAGAGAATTGTTTTTCTAACTTGATTATGGTGATAAATCTGGGACTTTCCGGTTTCAGTTTCACTGAACAAAATCCTTTGTCTTACAATTTAAAGCTGGGGATTCATTACATTAAAAAATCAACGTTAGAAATACAATATTTGGTAAAATACTGGCGACAAGTAAGAATACCTATGATACCAAAAGTTTTATAACTGTTCTTTAATATGTCCTTATTGGTATATATATTTAACTTACCCGAGAAAAATAGGCGAATAAATACCTGACGAACCACGCAAATGGCAAAAAATGTTTGGGGAATAATTTTCACATAACTGAAATGACTACCATAGCATCACGAAACGCTGCAGAACGTCCAATTTTAAGAGAGAATCGATTTGTATAAAAGAATAGAATCTTAAATCAATATTAGTGAGTTGGGCGAAGGATTATCAACGAAGCATACTAGCGTTATCATTGGAAATACGAGTATATTGGTAAGAACTGTTTATTTTTTAAACGATCGGGCTGGTTTATTAATAACGAAGGTTACATTTTTTCTTGCCTCTATCAGATTATGGTTCGGAAGATTCATAAATTTGGGTGAGTAGAAACGGAAAAAATTTTTGAACCTGAAGAAGGAAACAAAATTTTTTAAAAAGTTGGAAACTGTGAAAAGTAGGGATTTTACTTCATTGGCATTCTTTAACGGGGTGATAAAATACTTTAAACCTTGTAAGCTGAGCTCCTGTGGCTATTTTTTCTATCGTGTATGATCATTCATTGATGAAACAACATTGTTATGCATTTTTGGCCTAATCAAAAGCCTCTGGTGCGAATCATTTATTCACACATGATCATTAAATAGCTTTCACTTTTATAGGAATAATCGCGGAAAATTTCCTAAATATCGGGAAAAATATTTGAAATGTTGGTATCGTCTTAGAATATTCACATAGGGTTCTTAAAAATTCAGGAATTCGATGAAGGCAGTCTTCCATGGACGAATTATCGCGATAAGCTGATACTTTAATTCTTCTACTTTGGAATGATCTTGCTTGTTTAAAATGTACGATTTTATTTTATAGGGCCGGGAAATGGAATGAATAAGCAAGGTTGCTTATTTTCCAGGCCAATAATTTTCACATAACAGCGATAATATCGGTCGGTCTCTAAACTTGTTAATTTCATTGAATTGACGGTATGAGATAAAGATGACTGAAATTTTACAGTAATGATGCCTTCCCCTTACCAAGCAAGATCATAACGCAGGAAGTTTACCTACGAATTCGTTTCCTCTGTCAACAGTAGCAGTTGACGTTTCCGTCTTTAACGCAGCTGACCCTTTGACCCTGGGGAAGAATTCGTTTTTCCTCGCGCTATTAATTTTATTTCTCCGTCGGAATGGTATACGTTT
The DNA here is from genome assembly GCA_000376725.2 of Ladona fulva. Lineage (NCBI taxonomy): Eukaryota > Metazoa > Arthropoda > Insecta > Odonata > Libellulidae > Ladona > Ladona fulva. The sequence goes on from KZ308583.1 coordinate 566,755, forward strand.
TCCTCTGCAAATAGTGAAGCGTCGTCATCCTTCATTAATTAACTGTTCCGATTTGCAAGGTTCGTTTTTTCTCTCTCGAGATTTCCAACTCTGAAGAGAAAGGAATAAGGGGCCTCATAATTTCAAATGTGAAAAATTACTGTTCATCGATCCCCAAGTTTACCTTTAGCCTTGCCTTCTTTTCCCTCTTCACTTTTTCTCCGTCTCTTTGTCACACTGCTTTCGCCTCCTTGTTGAAGCGATCAATACCAGACTTGGGGCGCCATACAAGCCCCTTACAGCTTCCGATCTTGTGTAATCATGCTTTAGAGGAAGCCAAGGGAAATTTCTAATTTACTTGAAGGTATTCTTACTCATTAGCGAACCCTAAATTTTTAAACTTTGTGAGCCTTCAGTCTTCCAGTGACGCAAAAATTGCGTCAAACGCTTGAAAAAAATTATCTTTAAGAGAGAATCCTGGAAAATATCCTCGAGAAAGCTATTTCTGCAAATAAATTACAAATATGTTAGCATTCTCTCTAGATTCTGATTGTATTTACAAATTCCTTCATCCAAATAGTTAACATTCAACCAAACTGCTACTGAGCATCCTTAAGGCAGAACGCTATTGAATACTTCAGTCTAATGCCCTGTGTCAACAAGGACCCTGCTGACCCAAAAAAAGATGAACCACGCTAAACCCAATAGTAACACGAGAGGAAAGAGGTTCTCTTAATGCTTCACGAAGTTTACATCCCGCGTTAGCTGTAACGGCTACGTAACTACTATAGAACTACTATGCTACTTATGGAACTGCTTTGCGATAGTTACGGCCTTTTTGATCTATGCACCATACATTGGCTTACAGATAAAATGTAACACTGAGCTTCTCAGCTAATTTATCAAAACGAACGTTGATAACATGTGTATAAAGAGGAATAATGAAGGAGTTCTCTCCTGGCTTGCGGAAATCTCCTATTATGAGAGATATTTTTCACGTTCAAGTCTAATGTAATGTAGTCATTTAATGGCCTAAATGGCAATAAAATAATTAAAATCCCTTATTTACCGCCCGGGAAGAGAAAATTCGTTCGTTCAAATTTCCGAGAGATTTCAGAGACAAATTGGTTAGAAACTCAGAAACGAGACCTGACATTATGATCAATTTGTACTTATGATGTGAAAAAGATGAAAAATCACTTATTTAAGGTATGGTTGTGAAATACCGATTACAGTACGCTAAAGAAATCTTTATGCCGTTTTAACTTTTACTAAAGAATTGGGCAAATAAATAATGAGAATCTGTTTCAGCAATAGGTTTCGTTACACAGATTCGATTAAAAACTTCGCCAAAACTGATTTTTTTAGATAATAAGTAAAAGCATAACGAGAGTTTTTGGAAAGAAATCTTCGAAGAGCTTCTAGAGACGATTTATTTTCACCCGGAAAGCGTGTGTATGTACATACACCATAACGGCGGCTGAGGTAAGGAAGGTAAAGTACGTTGATAATTCTATACTCAAATTAATATCGCAAACCTTACTGCTGTTTATATTCTCGTTCGGAAACTATTAGTTAGAGTCATATTCATCACCTTGAAACTAGTTTTCCTATGTTTCGTAGCACGTCCTTATGTGTTATTTAGAACGCAGTTCTCTTGTTGTGTTCAGGACAAATGTAATGTCATGACCTCGGATACAGAGTAAGAGGTAGGTCATCAGAAGTAGTGAAAACCATGAAAAACTTTGATAATTATTGATTATAATTATAAAATAATTTTTCTACTATAATTCTCACTTTTTTATTTCAGTCTTAATGGAAATTACCCCATAGATCCAAGAGCTTCAGTAAAATTATTTCAAGGATATTTAATGGCTTCCGTGTAAATAAAAATATTTCGTTACTAAAATCCATTATTCCTTAATATAGGTAATATTAATAATAATAATAATAATAATAATAATATAAGAAATTTCATATATTCAAAAGTTATTTCTTTAGTTTTCAGCCTCATATTTTTTAAGAATTACAAGGTGGCGGTTTTCATTTATTTCTCTTCCTATTCTAAATATAAAACAAAAACTTTCTTTTTTTTCAATTGTCTAACTTTTGTAATAGAAGAAAGCACTATCTTATACATCACGAAATCACAACATCATGAAATTGCGTTTTTGTTAATAATAATAAATATTCAAGGTTATAGAAAGACATTGAGTTTGTTTTAATTTCAGATTATCCACCGATACCACAAATGAAATATTTATGATATGATATTCGATATGCAATTAGCTATAAATAGACTACGCTTAAAAAGAAGAACTATTAATTTTTTAATCGTCCACACTTGCTCAATTGACATTACCTGGGACGTGAGCTTGGAAAGAAGACACGATAAAAGGGGTACAAATTTTATAGTTTAGCTTATCAACTTCAAAAACAGGATTAGTGGATATTGGAGCTTCAAATTTGCCTTTTGACTGATAAGCTTTCTTAGTGACGTCTTGAATGATCTATGAACTTTTAAAGCCAATGAGTGTGTAACGAGCAATAATTGGATACTATTATAAGTGATGAAGGTCAAGTATGTATAAAAGCTGGTTATGAAAGCAAAAATTTTTGTAACAAATTAAAGAGGACCTAATTTTATATAACATATTGAAGATAATACAGCTAATTAAACTCTTATATAAATAAATAAATTTAGTTTCACACTGCTTAAAAATTTTCCAGAGTACATTTTCTATGTTGGTTGATGGCGATCAAGCCAACGAAGAATATTATGGTGAAGAAAGGAAAGATTTTTGGCAGACGAACGTCATTTTAACGCAAACGAGATTTTAAAGCTGTGAATATGAGTAAATCTCACTAACTGTATAATGTTAAACGATATCGAAAATTTAATTTTTCGGAATTATGCTAATATTCTCAACTTAAAATCTATCTTCATTAGTATCGATAAAATATTAAGGTAGGATTAGATTGCGTATTCAGTTTTAATAGACTTACAATTCAATTTACACAGCTCCATCGTACGTGACGGATGCGTTTACGACATTACGACCCAGTATTTAACACCGATCTCAACTTGTTATCTTACAAGAATACGCTTGGAATTTTAAAGTAGAATCGTTCAGAAGATTATAGTATTTTTCTGGTTAATTTTATGGCGAAAAGTTTAAAATTACAAAATTTTTATGAGTTACAAAGAANTGGAGCTCATCACAATCCTTATCAGTTAGTCTGATTTTTGGGAAATTTTTGAACTTAATAGCTCCTTTTCCTATTGACTTTCTTATTCTTTCCCTTCAGTTATTTTTTTACAGATTATATTTAAGAAATATCTTAAAACCTTATTTATTTATTCATTTGCAATTCAATGATAATTTTTTTTTAATACCATGCCATAGGTTTATTATATATAAACATTCCCCGACTACATCAGTCATTCGTGTAAATGTTTCTTAGAAAATTGGGTTATTAGTTGGCTATTATTAAGTTGATTGCATCCTTCCCGGAATGGATATTTAACATATAATGTTTTAAATGTGAATCTGTTTTCCTTTGCCAAATCAAGTAATTAGTTTACCTTTATATTTTTATTTCACGAACCAAGAAAATCCTTTGACGTACAAAATAAAAATTTGATTATAAATGTTTTCAACATTGAAATTACTATCTCAGAATGGAAAATCCAAACATTATTATACAATTCCGTCATGATTACAAAATTTCAAACATGTAATTACATTTCCATCTCCCGTTACGCACCGAAACTTACGCAAAGTGAACACACAATATTGAGAGCTTAGCTACTATTTGTTTACTCTAAAAAGCAATTTTAACCTTTTTCGTTAAACATTTCCAAGTATTTACCAGGGATTGATTTTTTCGACCATAGTAAACTCGAATAAATACATTCCCTCAAAATTAATCGCTTCGTTACGTGAAAAAAGTTTCTCCTTTTTTAATAAGTCGATAGTATAATGTTTATTTTTCAACCTTTGAGGGAAATCCAAGCACAAAAATATCGTGAACTCTCTTTGTAAATTATTATCTTTTAAACTGTGACCATGAAGTTGTTATCTGTACATCCATAAAGTATGTAACTCAATCTAGAGCATCGCTTTGCGCACTTAAACTTTAAAACTTGGCGCTACCGGTGACTGAATTTTTTATAAGCATTCCATCACCATGCCTTCGAACGCTAAGAACACGAAAAGGTACTCAATAAAAATTCAAATAAATAGCCGCTCCTAGGGCAAAACCACTTACGTGGGATGTCAGGAGATATCCATAGGTGCAGCAGCCCTCGAGATATCCGCCCTCTTCCTCGCCTTTCTGCAACTACCCTCACAGTCCTGCAGCTCACTCACTCAACGGACCCCCGCCTAGTCCCACAAGGCTCACCGCTCTCCCGCGGGCCGCCCCACCCGCGGCTCCAATCCCCCTCCACGCAGACCTCCCCAGCCACGGCCACCGGCCTCGCTCCTCCACCTTCACTCCGCTCTCCGCCACCGATGTAAATCGCCAGCGGAGGCCACAAACTCCTCGCGGTAAGACATCGCTCGGGCACACTACGTGCGAGGAGAGAGGGAAGAAACGAGGAAATCCTGGGAACTTGTTTGAAGGTTGAGAGACCAACGTCGTATTTCCTCAATTCCTCGTGAAGGCGAGCGTATGATTCTCCCGGAGATCACGGAAGATTTCGTTTTATTTCATGACTTCCTCGGTTCCTTCCGCAAATGTCTCAAGACGACCGGAGTACGATCTCCTTCCTAATCGGTTTCCCTTTTTGTATCTCAGAGCTCATCCTTTCTCTCTGGGACCATAATCCTCCGCTGATTTTCCCTTGATTCCTGACTCTCCTTTCACCGCATCCCTCTTCTCCCCCGCCTCCCCCTCGGTAATTCCGATTCCCCTTTCTGCCAGAGCATCTCTGTTCACACGACTGCGCCGAACTCCGCCGCGCAGCGTCAGATTCGGCGAGATAGCCCGATCGATGCTCCGCTCGAAACCCCCGCCCTACGGACCCTTTCTATCGTCGTTCACCCACGCCGCCCCATGGGAGAAACAATGACATCCCCGAAATGTAATTACGGCAACAGTTAACGCGCTTATCATGCTGGTACAAAGGCGGAATGACCTCTAAATTCGCCATCAAAACGGCCGGATCGCTCCAGGGGTTGGGGAATCCGAGACGGCGGCAAGGAAATCTTCAAGACTGGATTAGATGGAGAAAGGAATCGAATCACGCAATAAACGCGCTGACATGTTTGGTTAGAGCTCTAATGATGGCGGTCGACTTTAACGAAATGATGTCAGGTGCGCGCATGTCGACAACACCGCTTTCTACGTTTGCGGTCATATAATTCCCAAAGACATTGATCACACATTCGGCAAAGAACTGATTTATGCGGAAACATTTCTTAGAACGTCTCAGGTGTTTCGAGCGTTTGCTGGCTTTGCTCTTATGGAATGCGCGATTAAGAAGAATTCACTGTTAATGGGTTGACGGAGGTGATTGAGAGAGACCTCCGAAATATCAAGGCCAAGGCTAGAGAATGCAATGAGACATCAACAGGAGATTTCTATTCATACAGCTGTTGTGATCTTGTTTGTCCTTTTTCTGGTTCAATGCAAACAACTTTATAAAGACTTCCTATTTCTTCTTCTCCTTCTTTTTAACGCTCCAGGTAAAACAGCCCGGTTCATTGCGCTCGACTGGAAAGCAAAACATAAGCTTTGCAGATAATCGGCGGGATTAGCAGTAACTACGTGGAACTCCATAACGGTAAAGGCGAAAAACTTGGCGAAAAAAACTTGAAAAAAAGGCGAAAGTTCCATAGAAAATATGCTATTAATTAATATAAAGCTTTAAAGTTTTTATTTCCCTTTATCTTTAAACCTAAACGGACATGGAAAAGTTTCCGATGGATTTGATGTTCAGTAAATTACATGATAACTTAAAAACGTAACTTTATACCCGAGGTATGATATCGATGAAACATTTTCAATCGTTACACGAAGAACAAATATCCAGTATATTCTTTCAAAAATACCCAATTCTTATCCTTAAACTAAGCAGAAGATAAAATTAACGATTTTAATTTTGAAATCAATCAATGATGACTCATAAATGCACGAATGTCAATTCTTTATAGAATGAACCTTTGTCTTTTTCCAAAGCATTCCAGAAGCATTTTCCGAAAGAAACCCAGGAATAGAAATTTTTTCAAACTAACTTTGAAGAATCGGCAATTAAGTAATGAAATTAAGCAGGAAGCTGGTATTAAACCTAAAAAATGTATAATACTTTTAAGCAGAATTAAAGTTCTTCTCCCACAATTGGGGCTTTAGCTACTGGAGGAATCTGAAATTAGAGTTCCGGCAGAGAAGGTAAGCCCGTCCGCAGCTCGTTCCGTTCTGATATTGCTATTTACGAATAATAAAATACTATTCGATTATATACTCGATTACTAAAAGATAACAGAAGGTAGTAAAGCAATGCAAAAATGAGGCAACAAAATTAGCTAAAATTACTTCAAATGAGCATATAACGTAATGCATTCTTATAATAAAAATATATCTTAAAAAAAACGATTTTGTTGCGCAAGGATAGTTCGTCAATAACCCTTCTTCCTACAACTAAATCTTTGTGAATGGTAGATATTCTCAAGCAAAAATTTACATGTTAAAGTTATCCTTTAAATTTTGTGTCAAATTCAGTGACAAATGTGTTCAAAAAGAATTTTATTGATTTTCCACATTAAAAAAGAGAATTATTTACGAAGTACGGCGTATTGTACTGAGTTCATTAGTTTTGAATTGGTATTGGGACACAGAAGAAACTACATAGGTGAAAATCACCACAAATACTCAGTTATAATTTAACCGGCGCACCAGTGTTCGATTCGATCAGTATGGAAATAGTTTTACAGAGCGAGAGTGCATGCTCGAAAGCATGCCTGCGAATTATTTACTGGAAAAATAAAGACTTCAGAATGAAAAGGAACCTTCTATTGTTCGTATATGCACATATAATTTTAATCAATTCTATTTAAGTTCTGCCAAAATATGTTAACTACAACTGGGAGATTCACGAAATGTTCGAACGCTTTCAAAAAAAAATATCGAGAATTAAAGGTAACCTCTTGATTAAAAGAATCTCTTAACTGAAATGTACGCGGAAGTTCTCTACTGAAATTTACGTTGTACGTGCGAAATAATAAAAGTCGTTACCTTGAAATTATAATTCATTTTCAGAGATTTTCATATAACTGCTCCTCAAAATGTCTACTAAAGCCATATTCTCTTGACATTTACGAGCAGTCAGCTTTTGTGGCGCGAAATTAACACATCGGTGGAGACATAAAGAACGTTACGGTCCCTACGCACGCTCTGTTTATCATCGGCTTTGGAATGGCCAGATTCAAAAGGTATGAAAGATCACGCTACCAACAGGTAGTATTTCTTTCACTTTCAGTCACATGACAGTGAAAGAAGATCGAGACCTATCTATTTACGATAGACACCATTTCTTAATTTCCCCCATAATATTATCAAACTTACAATATCACAAGGAAAATCATGTTGTATTTGGTAGAAAGAGACAACAGTTAGAACCTGAATCATGAACGCCAGTGGTTATCAATTCGAGGATTGGTTATCATAAGGATCCTTGCAGCTTTTCTAGCCGTCCTGTCTCATACCATTAGCTTAATTTCCTCATAATTCCAAATTTTAACCCATGCCTTCAACAACCTCTAATAATTTAATCAAGGCATTCCACTACAATTCTTCCCTTCCATCAAATACTTACCAGTTACTCGGTCTGCCCACTTTATCTTTTCTTATCTTCCAATTTTTCTCGTTAGCCATCCTTAATTCAGCATCCCTCAACCTTACACTTACTGAGCGCTATCTTAATCGAATCGTTCACTAATATTTAAGTTTACTTTTCATTATCATTAAATTTTATTCACTGACGATGTCTACTACCGCATGAGTTTTATATTTGATTCTTAACCCTCTGTTTACCAGAATATAATCTATTTAGGATCTGTCCGACGTCATCTTCCCTGCGTAACCTCCGTTCCCGAATTATGGTGTTTTCTACAGGATATTTACAATATTTATCTACATATACATACTTTTACATGTATGTAGTACTACATATACATCTACATATATACTCTGCGATCAGACTCGAAGTATGCATGCACCGAAAAGTTATAACCTTATTCTATTACTGTAACGTAGTGTCCTCGGAGAAAGTGAGTCTTTGAAGCAACTATTCCCATGCATCCTTTATTCTCGGTATATGATCGGCCAATTAATAACTTGAAGCTAAAATATTATTGAAGGTTCCCTTCTCATTATTTAAATAAAAAAATCTCTCAGCGTGATTAAATAAAACTCTATTTGGTAAAGAAATAAATCTCTTTAAGGTATATAAATAAATGACTAAGCTTGCATTAGCTGGGAAATGAATGAATGGAGAGTGATAGAGATTGCGTGACTATTGTGAAAGCGGAACGTTGTCTTGGATCCATCCAGAAGATGAGAAAGCAGAATGACGAAGAGGTTGTATTGGGGGAGAGGAAGAGTGGGAAAAAGCTATATAATGACCGGAATCAAAAGCTGAGGAGTAAAGATAATAGAAGTATGAAGAATATAAAACATTGTACGTAAAGATAAGTGCACTCCTGGGAACTTATGTTGGGAAAATAATTTTTTTAACTTTTTTCGTGACGTAAGCACACTTGATGATCAGGAGTTCCCGTTCCTATATTGAGAAGTAAATCTCAAATTCTCCCAGAAGACAGACGGAAGATATTAATAATCATATTATGGTAAGCAATTACAAGAAGTCGATTTGTCATAATTCCTGTGCTCTGCGCACTTTTTGGCTTCTGTTTCCACCCCCCGGTAGGGTTCCCCAGGGGCACTATCGTGTGTTGTAAGGGGGTCTCCCTTACAACATAGTACCAAATAACTCGCGCAATTGAAGTTTGGGCTAAAAATTAGGGTTAACTTCACAACGATGGAATTAAAACCAGAAGATAATCAATATCCGTAGTCTCAGCTAGAGCCGAGAATAGAAATGAAGGTTGTCTATGAATAGTATGCCATATAAAACACAATATATGAAGGCGTTACTTCAGTCACGTTTTATAGAAGTTGATTATTTTAATTCTATCGATATTTACAACCATAGAAAGATATTCCGAAAGTTTAAATCAGATCTTCAATGACAACTCTTTTTAATTTATCATGAATACCTTTCTTATGTATAGGTCGAATCCACATTTTTACGTTGAAATTTTATATTAATGGTCACCTTATATGAGAGTATAAACGTTCAATGATCACTGAATTTCATTTGAAATGCGTTCGAGAAGGTAGACAAACCCAGATCTTTGTAGAACAACTCAGTTTCATTTGAGAGATGCTTTGGTAAAATGAGAGACGTCAATATGTTACATATGATTCTTTTGAGCAGAGAATCAAGATTAATTTCAATTTAATAAAATATTAGAATGTAGAGCGGAAGTTGCGGGAAGACTGCTTTTTTGCAGAGGCCTCCATAGATCCAAGTAACCCGTTCGCATTTGATGAAAGAGGTTCCAGGTTTGTTTCTAGGAAGGAGGTATGATATTGAATAAGCATAGTAAAAACTGCGAAGAACCTAAGTTAATAGGTATCGAGATAGGTAAACTGTCTAAAAAGCAATTGAGGGAGTGAGAGTCGACACACCTACCACGTGTCACCCGCTATATGTGCTACATGGCTAGGTTTATATGGGCTATTGCGCCATGAATTTTAACCTTTTGCCCAGTTCTATCATGGCCAAATAATTAGGAATAGCTGCAAGGACGAACTGATCACAGGTCGCCTCTTTTCCTTATAATGTTTCGTAATACATTCAGCCGAAACTAAGGCGAAAATTAAGAGCTGAAGGACCACATAAGAGTGGAAGGGGGGGGGAGATACCGAAGGATTGAGATGAAGAAAGAAGGAAAAGATTGTAGGTTGTCGACTAGGAGTTGAACGAAAGTAGGCAAGGAAACTAAAGGAAGGAAAAATTTATAGGAAAAAGAAGTTTACAGTGGTATACAAAGGGTATAGGTTCGCAGAAAAGAAAAGTTGACTGTAGTTAAATAGAAATACAAGTATGCTCCTCAGTTTTTGCCAACCAAACAATTTTCAGCCATTGAAAAGAAGAAAACAAAAATGGAATCTTGATTCTTACGCATATACCACCTATTCAGGGTCGTCCTAAAGGCTTGCAGGTTCCTGGGCAACGGCAGCTTGGGGGACCCCAATATTTCAAGTAATGAATGTAGTACGGGAAGGAGAGTGAAGCCACACTGCCGAATCGCAGAATGAGATGTGATGATGCTAAAACATATATTTTACATTTCATTAATCTTCTCTGTGTTATCAGCAATATTTTATTTCCGGGCGAAAGTCGTGACATATCTTCTACTTCTGGCTAGTAACAGATTGAAATCTCAAAGTTCCTTTCTTCGCTTTCCCGTTGAAAATGTCGAGCAGATATGAAAGAAGTGTGGAGATAGAAATGTGACGATCTCATCATACTCTTATCGTTAGCACAAAACCGTTCGATAGTCTGTGTTTTGCTTTCCTGTTATTGGTTAAATTTGAGAAATATTTCAGTGGCTAAAAAAAATATTACTCGCAATTAAGAAGCCAAGTTTTGACCAAACTTTAAAATCGATAAAGTAAAACAGTAAAACTTCGTTCACATTTATTCGCTTAACACGAAATTCTCTGTTACACGGATCCAAATTGCGGTTCCAGCACAGTTACATAACGTCATATAGTTTTATTCGTTTCGTATGAAATTCGGTTAGTGCGAAATTCGAACAAAAATCTAGGTTCCGTGCCAAGAATTGTTCGCTTAGAGCGAACCATCCATTTCTGCTTCAGTGACGTGCTTAAGTATTTTTTCCGCAAATTTCTAAGTAGAACTTAGCCAATCATTGGGCATAGCTTGAAAAAGTATCGAAAAATAATAAAGTGTAGGTGATTTGATCGAAAATATAATCTATACCGCGCAGTAGCATATGCGTCGGCATATGCTTACATCTTCGATATTTTTATCAGTCGTATTTTGCATACTAGTCCCTGAAAGGAAGCAAGGCACCATCTCACGCCAGTCTAAGAGCTACTACGATCTGAATAGAAAATATTCCTACCAAACTACAATAAAAACTTGAAAACATCCTCGAAGTGTTCTCAAATCACTCCAGATATTCATCTCAATAGAATTTTGTTTATGATTTTTACCGCTCTCAACGATGTGATACGAATGCTTCGACTGTTCTCAAACCATCCTCAAGATAAATAGGAACAAAATTTTAGCATTACGCAAAAGATTCTCTGCTGTGTAAAAATCATCCGATTGGAAACGATTTACTAGGGAACTACCATTATGTCCTTCGGAAAAAAATTCTTGATTAGGATAAGCTAAGTTGAAGTTAGAATCTATTGGAAGACTTTCATTGAGATCACGACTGTTATTTAGGTTGGAGGTCTTGTCCCCTTGTACTAAAGGAAAGGGTCTGTTCGTCAAAAGCTGCATAAAAATTGGTATGCTTCGTTTCAAAAAAAAGAGTAAATTTGTGCAAACGAGTATCAATCTCCAGACAAAACTCCAGATACTGGATGAAGTGGACCACGGAGCTTACATTAAAACTCAGATTGCTCATATGTTTGGTATTCAGAAATTAACACTCTCTGCAATAATAAAGAATCGAGAAAAATTACAAGGAGCTGGGTCGGGCAGCATTGGACACAAAGCTAAGCGATTACGCGTAGCTCGTCATCAAAACGTTGAAATAAATTAGCAAAGTAGTTTAAGTATATGCGGTCAGCGAGTATACCCTTAAGTGGGCCTATTATTCAAGAAATTCAATTGCTGCTAACCTTGAGATTGATTACTTCAAATGCTCTACTTGTTAGTTGCGGTGTTTCCAGAAAAGTCACGGGATCTCCTTTCAAGGGTAATAAACAGCACGAAGCAGGTGCAAATGAATTCTGAATTTAAATCGTCTCCAGGAGAAGTAAGACCCACGGAACATTGTCAACATGGATGGGATGTTCTATAATCTCTTGCCAAACTGCGTCAGTTCGCCCGTAGCAAGCAGAGATTAACCCTTGTTCTCACCTGCAATTTGGATGGGAGTGAAAAGCTGCGAGTGTGGGCAATAGAAAAATCCATGAGCTCACGCTATTCTAAACACTTTGACCGATCTAAGCTACCCTGAGATTACCACAAAATAGCGTGGATCACGGAACCGCATTCCCTAAGCGGCTCTTGAAATGTAACAGCCCTATCAAAGTGGACGTGCCTTATATCTTTTACAACCTCTTGGTATCTGTAAATGATCATTGGGCAAATAAATATTATTATTATTAAAGTATAGAATCTGCAGGTGCTGCTTACGATGGATAATTGTGCAGCGCATGAATTAGGCGAATTGCAGCTCAGCCATGTGAAAGTTTGCATCTTTCTGGTAAACAAAAACGAGCCGTCTTCAGTCCCTAGATTACCACAATTACCATATTATTGCCTTCCTGAAAAATACCGTATCTGCATGGTGCGAGCTATAATCTGCGCAGTGGAAAACAACAATTCTATGACCTAACCTGATAATGTTGCACCGCAACGTAACCCGGGTCGTAAATAAATCTTACATGTGGAATTTGCAAAGTGAGGTTTTATTTCTTTGACAACGTGAAGAAATTCCACTAAATAACGCCAGAAACCATTAATTTGAACAATTCTAGTGCCATGATCACGCTGCTCTTTTGGAGCTGTGGCACAGGAAGAAAAATGTCTGGGAACAATAAGAAAAAACTAAAAAAGAAAGCCATACTCCAAAGCGAATTGCTTAAGATACTAATGCAACAAACCGAAGAAGTTGAAGGACAAAAATTAGAAAATAAAAACCTTGAAGGGGGTGATCACATTTCTATTATTAACAGTAATACAGATTTAGGTGATGTGGAGAAAGAAACAAAAAAGAAATTTCATGGTGAGAAGGATTCTACAGAGAACAATGAGACTTGTTAGACAGGACGTGTCTAGGACGTGATTTCATGTGAGGAGGATGTATGTAAGCACTGCTGACAATTACAGTGATGAAGGAAAAGCCTCATGACAAAACGGTATCAAAATTGAAGAAATAGAAGAACATGTCTCTGGGAAAGAAGAGCAGACTGATTAACTAAGAAAAGAAGAACTGATGCAAGACAAATCTAGACCAGATCCTGCTGTTGATGTCTGCTCCATTGAGGTGAAAATAGCAGATCTAGGGAATGCATGTTATAAGGATCATCACTTTACTGAAGATATTCAAACTAGGCAGTATTGCACGTTAGAAGTTATACTAGGCTCCCCATATAACACCGCTGCAGACATGGAGCACAGCTTGTATGACCTTTGAGTTGGAGACAGGAAATTATTTATCTGAACCTGCCCTGGTCGAGACTATTCTCGTGATGACGATCACATCGCTTACATAATTAAACTTCTGGGTTACATTTCTCGCTGTATTATTCTTTCTGGTAGTCATCCCATGAGAATTTTAACTACAAGTGCAAATTAAGACATGCATTATCCCAAGAGTTGTGGTTAGGTAGAGGTACCCATAGAGAACTATGAATGGGAGTGCCAAGGATACTAGTGATTTTGCATCGTTCTTAGAGCCTATGTTAGACTATAATCCACTGCATAGGGCAACTGCTGCATACAATAACAATTTTCACAATATAATTACAGTTTAAATTAATGAAAATTTCATTATTTTTATTATTGATGATAGATATTAATAATTAAATAATAATGTTATCCAACAATAAGATAGATATTGTAATAAATGGAACCCTTACATATTAATTGAATCACTTCTTCCATTATTATTTGTCCAAATTTAAAAAAGAATGAAAGATCAAAGATCCTATGAATATTATTAAGAAAAAGATGCTTTCCAGTAAAAGCTGCCTCTTCAAAATCAAATGTGAGCAACTAAGAAAAATTACATTTTGAAAATAAAATATTTAATGTGTTTTCCTGGTGTATTCAGGCTTTATTTGAAGAGTGACACTTCAGATACCACAGGTACAGTAAAAAATGTATGCTTGCAGCTTAGAGACATTGGTTGTGCGCCCAAGTTGTCTATTTCAATTAAAGCTTCTCTAAAGTGAATAATTCATGTTTAATTACTTTGCAATCTCATTCAGCTAGTTCAACCTCTTTTTAGCAGTAAGTGGGAATAACATTACCAATCAGGTGAGATAATAAAATCAAGTATAGAAGACGTAACTTTGTGGAACTACTTACTAGTAGTAGATAGTTACTTAGCTCTAGCTACTATGAGTAGTAGTAGTAGTAGAATAGTATGCAATAAAGTGATGGTTAAATTTACCATACCATAGATATAAAAGAGAGTGGTGCGGAGGAAGAAGGAAGTGTGTGCAAGAAGTCACTATCGATGAACATTTCTGACAACTGTACTAATTAAGTGCTCCATGTTTTGTAAGGAAAAGGGAGGAATTAATTCCAAAGTTATTTCTCAGGATTCAGGATAGAAACCCTATTGACAATCTTAGATGGGTCATGAATTATGTTGTCTCCAACAACTGAATAAGAGGGGAAGCACCTGTCATCAATAGAAACTGTACTCACAATTTTTCAAGATACACTTAACAAATTATTTTATTCAATTAGTCTTGAACCATTGAAGGATCTTTTTGTATTATTTATCAATTTTTATGATACTTTTTGTGAATAATGAACTCCTCAAGAGCCTTTTTATCACCATAACATTTATCACAGTAAGTTTGATATTTTATGATATTAGGCAAGTCACATATTTCTGTAGTTATCCATTTTTTACAATACAATGGATTGGGTTATACAGAAATAGGAAAAGAACACTCAAATAGAAACAGAAATCTAGAGCAAATAACATTTAAACAGTAGAGAAAGAACATATCATGCCAATCTTGGCATAAGGCAGCACAGAAAGAATTAATTTTGGATTCACCGAAGAGGCATTTTATTTCAAGTATAGGCAGACTAATGAGGGATGCCATGTTGAAAGTTGACATAACTGCACAGTTATCAGATATTAAAGGCTCAATTTTAAAATTTACAGGAACAAAGTCAGTTAACATTACACCAAGAAGACTTTGAACTGTCATTTACTCTGGTAGCCACTTCCACAAACTGATTCAAATTGAACAAGTTTAGAAGGTTGTAAAGATTTTTCTGCATTAAATCAGTGACTTATAACTCAGATCGCCTAATATTATTCTGTGGCTCTAATGGGGTTTTGACATAGTTCAAATAAATAATATCGACACTATTCAGAAAGGCGTCCGAACATCCAGATTGTGAACGGTAGAAAATAAGGAGAGTTCTTAACATTATTTACCACAAAAGACAAGATTAATCGATGTATTAAAAATGTTATCATATATTTAGGGTTAATAACTCAAATAATTTTCATTATCCACCACTATATCGGACGTTTATCGCGAATTAATTGTTAGAATACATTAAGCTATGGCATTATTATTATTTTTTTGGCATTGAAAATTTAGAAAATGTGTGTACATACCACAGAGGAATTATGTGCATAGTCAATTTGATATCATGTTATGCAGCTTTGTATTAAATCCCTCGATAATTATATATAATAAACGACGACTACTTGCGAAAACTGTTTTTGCGCCCTTTCACATTATTTTGGTGTATAAGTTTGTTCTTGACATTCAAGCTACTTCTCATTCGTTATGTGACGTGGGTCCCTCTCGGCCGATCACTGCCAGTTTGCCCATAGTGATGAAAATAAGCTATTATAGTTTACCAAAAATATTTTTCAAACCTAGAAAGGTGCACGTAGACTTTAAAAATTTAAAAACACAAGTAGGACCCCAATTTATTACATCCCAAATGGTGATAAGTCGTAAAAATGATTGAGCAAAAATCGATCTTACGTGGTAGATGGACAGTTCTTTCGTCCATTAATTACTCAGTGACTTGACATCGAAATATTTATCTTACTTGAAATTTTCTTTGGGGTATCTATCATGTGCTACCGATTTATAATCTCCGACCGCATCCAACTCAGAGAAATGTTAAAACAACTTTTACCGCCTTTCGAGCCTCGACTCTCCATCTACCATCTACTGAATGTCCTTGATACTAGCACGATAGGATTTTGTCTCAATAACGACGCCGCGGGAGTACGGCAATAAGTAAATGGAGACTTCGAATTTTTTCGAGAAAACGTAGAATATCTTGCTGTTTGGGGTTTCACTATTTCATGAATGGATTTCCATGTTGGAATGTAGTGCTCATGTCAGTCTCTTGTAGTCCATCCTGCGGATTTGATATGTGTTACATGCTATTGAAACATGTCTTTGTGTGGCCTAAGTGATCGGTCGCATAGTAAAGGTAATTTTCCGAGAAGAAAACGACAAGAAGATATATTTATACGGCGAAGAGAAGCTGAGAAGAAACATCGTGACCTTTGGAATGGAGTTACTGATTATTTTCACTATTGGGATGTAAAAACAAATAAATATAATGCTTGGGTATCACCTGAATATTATGATTCTAGGTAGGATATACTCTATCTGTGAATATACATCACGAGACTCATGTTCCTTTCTTTACGCGTAAATTTTACATTACTATTCTAATTAATTGTTTTTTAATCAAAAGCCAACAAACTTATCAAACAAAGATAAATAAACAGCTTAAATCAGAACGTCTCGCCAGTAGAAGAGAAAAATTAGCTCAGCTTTTGGAGAAGGAAAAGAAGGAATGGGAAATAGAATTGAAAGAACGTCGTACTTGCTTCAGGTACGGAAGGGAAAGGAGGATAATTGGATCCGCGGATTTAGACACTTTAAAGGCCATCAATGAAGAAGCAAAAGCTAAACGGGAGGAAGAAAGACGTTCCGAGGCCAAACTTCTCATGCATAAATTGTGGAGAGTTAATCATCCTGTTTTGAGAGAGGTACTCTTCATTTACTAATTTGCTATCTGTTGAATGAAGCTTTCACACTTAGAGGATGTATATTTATAATTTATTTTAACAGTTCGAATCAAGGCAAAGGAAGGAATTCGTACAGAAAGCTTGGCAGGAACAAGTCGAGGAAAAGAGAGTCTCTGAGGAAGAAAAAAAGCGTCTGGACGAGGAAGCCCAAGCTGCTTTAAATGACAAACTAAAAAAGGAATTGGAAGAAGAAAAGCGGAAACAGGAAGAGGGGCAGAAATTACTGATAAAAAATAAGCAAGAACTACTAATGCAACATCTGGAACTACTAAGGTTTGTTTTTTTTTAATATATTATACACTTTAACATACTAAGTAGTTGTATAGAGATCCAAGAGATTAGAAATAAATAAGCAGGCTAGTTTTGAATCAGCTTGATTGTATGAAATGTTTGTTTTCACCAGAAACAATTCTCTCAGATATTATGCGATTTAAAATGGTGATTCTGTCCTCTAAATCTATATAACTATCTATTCTTTCCAATGAATAAGAGTTAGTTATGTAGATGCAGCACTCTACCTCCCTATGGCCATTTTTAATCACACTATTGAATGAAATGGAGGTATTCCCAATACATTCTTCAAGAATATCTATGTTAATGAAAATAAAAAGTGGTTATACATAGTGTTACTCTCTAAAATATGTGTGTTACTGTACTGAAGCTTATTTATTGCTTAGCACAACAACCCCTATGCTGGCCTCAATGGCCTAGGGGTGAGCATGCTAGCCAAGCAACACAGAGGCCCCAGGTTGGAATCCTGAGGTCGGGACATGGTTGTATTTCTTTTATTTGAGGGTTAATTGTAAGGATGGTCTTGTAAGACTGAAATTTGTCCAGATTATGGTCATGATTTAATTATTTATTGTAATGAAATACACTAAGGAAGGTTCTGGTGCTGTGAATAGACTATTAGACACTGAAATGTTGTCAAGTTCTCTTTCTTTCTTATATGATTGATTGTAGCATCTCCTATATCATGAAGATTCTATTTTTTTATCTTTTTCACAAGAAATAACAGCATGGGATGAGATAACAATTTGAAAGAAATTTATTTGATGATAATTCAACTATTTTTCAAATGTAGCAAAAATTTAAATATTTCCTTATTTTTCAGACAAAAGGAAAGGTTGGCAGATGAGCTGAAAAAAGAAGAAGCTCAAGCCATAATTGAACAAGCTGAAATTGATAGCCTATTCACCAAGCAGAAGCAATGTGAGGAGCGGAGGAAAAAGGAAGCCCTAAGGTGTAGCATGAAAGTTCAGACTCGATTTACTAACGCTAAAGCAACTTAGGGGCAGTGTCCATGAAGATAATTTTAAAATTCAATTTAGCAATGGAATAATATAGACAGTTGGATGAAAATTCTAAAATGAGAGCCATGATATTATTTATAAACTGAAAAGTGCAGTGGTGAATTACTCATTAACAAAGAATTTAAAGAAATATTCTGGAGGCCTTTGAGCTTTGAGATTGCAATGTACAGGTACTAAAATGAAATAGCTCAATCATAGGGCTCTTGCTATATGATAGAACCAATAACTCCAGCCAAGAAGCATTAGGTTTCTTTTAAATGCTAACTTGACTTAAGCTAAACCTTTCCAGTAGAAAAGATCAAAGTTCAAGTCCAAACAATGTTATTGAATGAACTAAATAATCATAGCATCACATAGAAGATGGGTAAGGGTGGTCTCGCGCAGGATGGTGGATGGGACCGATTCCTGGTCCCGTCAGACTTTTTTTCAAGTCCATTTTTCCTTGGGATTTAACCATGGCATCACTTTACTCTCTTACATGTTTAGTTTGCAAAAGTAGATCAAACAACTGCCGAATATTTTACCTCAATTTTATGATGTCAAACTGTTGCTGATATAATCTGATAGGGACAGTTCTCAGAAATTTAGCATTCCGTATGAACTACAGACATTTGGCATTGCATTAATAAAATAGATAGGATTTTCAAAGATGGACAGAGATTTATAGTATTCTACAATATGGTGATTAAAGTTAACTCTTTATATATCACAAAGAATTCCAGGTATTTAAATCCCAGCAACAAGGGAAATTAAAAGTATTTAACTCCTTATCTAAAGAGATTACACATCTGCTCCGCACGTGTGTTTTTGTTATCACTCCTTGGCCGTCATATCGGACCCCATCCCTCTCACCCATTGCAATGCTGGGAATGGGAATTTTATTTGACTGAAGCAGATTGTTAATTTTTCCTATAGTGGCCATCATTTTCCAAAAGTGAAGATAAAACATGTAATAACAACAATGTAGCATCTATAAGATGCCACAAATAGCCAGCGGCATATGACAGGGGGTGTATAAATGTCTTACCTAATCTATCGTATTTTAAGCTTTCAGTATGCAAGTAATTTTTACTCGTTTTGTATAAATGTGTTATATTATTACTCTGAAATTTTTATAAAAAGCTCATGTAGCTTGATTAATTTAGATTTATTTTAAAATAAGCTCATCCATTTCATAAACTTACTAGCTTCAGCAGCTCTAGTCTACAGTATGTCATCAAATATTTGATCATTATTACCTACTTACCCAGACCAAGGGTCTCCAAACTAGTGATGGCTAGGATCTGACAAGTGAAAGGTTTTTATCTGACTGATGAATTGAGTATATATTACACTCTTGGGTGGGAAATCTTTTCCTGTCAGAAGCCCGTTTAATATTTGGTCTCATGAGAAAGATAGCATGTGAAACCATCAAGCTGCTTTTTGTGCAGAACATTGCCTGAGTTCAAATAGTTAAACATGGAAATTTTTTATTGGAAAATGTATGTATTCATTGAATAAACTGAAGGAGCACATTTTCCTAGTAATTATTCACTTGGCGTTATCAGCAAGTTTGGTAAAAGAAATTATTTACGTACAGGTATTTGTTTCAGGAAAAGAACTAAAAGGCTACAAGTGGCCTGAAGGTTGCAGGTCCCCCACCTCTGCTCAGGACACATGATGATGAGAGGTTTCTATTCACATTGCCAATCATATACATTGTCAATACAATTTTTGTTTTATTTCATATGAGAACTACTTTACCTATTTCTTTTTAAGCATGACATAAAGAATATGAAGGAAAACAATACATTCTCCCATAGATCAGCTCTGTTCAGCACTTACCATGTGCCCTTGTGCCCCTCTCCTCAAAAATTTAGGTGACCCATGACTAACCCCTTAGAAAGTAGAACTATTAACATTATAAATCAAGGGAGTAATTGGGAAGGAAATTTTCCAAGATAACAAATGAAAGGTTACTAGATACTATAGAAAATTACACCCTGCTAGCGTTTGCTGTTTAATGGAGGCTGCTGGAACTATGAGGTAATGTGTTGTCTTCGGCAGAAAAGTCTAACCTTGGCAGAGCCAAGTGGAGCACTGTTTGAATGTACAGCTAAGGAGGGTTGGGGATAAGGATTTCCATTTCATGCCAAAAAACCCAAAGATTGCTGATAATACATGTTTCTACCAGCAGCTGTCAGAGTGCACAGTGCTAACGGGGTGCATAAAGGGCTTGTTCCGTTAAAAGTAAATTATATAAATATTGTTCAAAGTGTGCGTGTCTCTCTTTTTGTCAAATAGCAAATTGATAGATCTTTGTGGGAAGCCTGCAAACATTCAAAAGGTTTAAAGGTTGAAAAACTTGATACTTGTGTGCTTTTAATATGCAGACTCCGTTGTCTCAAATGTGGAGTTGAGAAATGAATTGCAGATGTTGACTCATAATTTTTTTCAAAGTTATGAAGAGAATAATGTTAGGATGAATATTATTAAAACATTTTTGAATGGTGATTGTTTGAAGGATAACCTTTTATGATACATTAGCTTTAACCTCAAACTTTCTGTTCATTCCTGTATTTGTAGATTATCTCTGACAAAGCAGATTCAGTTGCGCCTCCGTCGAAGTGCCAGAGAAGCTCGAGAGCAATTAGAGGAAGATATCAAATTGCTTGAAGCAGCATTAGAAAAGGAAAGATCGTTTATGGAATCAGAGAGAAAGAAAAAGTTAGAAACCAAAGCATGGATGGAGGAAGCCTACTTGCAATTCAGAAAACAAGCTGAGGAGGCCAAACGGAGGGAAGAAGAAGCTCATACTCTCTTTCAGTAAGTGTATATTTTTTATTTGATGCCATTTCATGGTTATGACTAAGTGCTGCTTCTTTTATAAAATATTTGAATTAGGTTTTTAACTGTATTTTGATGACAGTGCATATGATGAAAAGTGTTTAGCTTGTTTGGTTCAATTTTGATGGCATAGAAGGTATCTTGGTACATTTTTATGCTAATATTTTCTCTTTCTTTTGCTTCATTTTGCGGACCACTTGAACCAATGAAAAATTCTCTTTCCTTGAAAACTTTCCATATGTTCCACAACAAAATCATCTTCCTGTGCTAGTATTCATCTTTGGCCAATTTGTCATCACTTACTGAATAAGAAATCACATCTAGTTCTCAGTGATCATGAACTTTGTTCCTATGACACTTTCTAAACTCAAATCATTCACATCAGAATCACCAGCAAGCAAATCCTTGGAGAATGTTCTTCTTCGACAAAAAATTCAGATTTTTTCCTACTTTAGTTGCCATGGGATAAAAGTTGAAACTAGATTTTATGCTAACTCAAAATCCAAAAATTATACAATAAAAGTTACAATAAAAACTATAGATTAAGAAAAAATTTAATAAAATATTGCACAAGAGAAGCTATGATAGTGTGTCTCTATTAAAACTGAAGTACTCTCTTCAACTATCTGACTTTCAGCTGTGAGGCAAAATTGTAAATTGTCCACACATCAAGAAACCAAACATGAGAGATCGGTATTCAATGGGTCTCACATTGAGTGGATGGTTTGCCTGAATGATTTTACTTAGATGAAGCACAGTTTTCTAGAATAGTATTATAAATTTTTCTAATGATCTTTGGATTTAAAGATCAAAGGAATTTCATATATATATTTCAGCTGCGTAAGCCTCTCATTCAAGATGTACATGAAGTCTCTCATCCAGCAAAAGCTAGAAGGATATACAGTTCTCTTATAGAAGATTTTAGTTTCCTATTAAACCCTAAGTCATGATTAAATACATAAGCTAATGCATTGAGTTATAAGATGCTTTACATGAAAGGAATTTTTGTCATACCGTGAAGAAACTGATAAATTTATATGTATAGATTGAATATATATGTAACAAAACTAATATTACATGAGCACAAGTAAAGAGTTTAAACTCTTCCTTAATGAGAGCATATCTATATCATAGAACATTAATAAAATATGAAGCTTCTATATGATATAGAAACAATGAGTAGAGTGATATAGAGTAATGTTGGACATAAGAGTGCGTTTCACAGCAAATAAGACAGTTTTTGTTGGACATAATGGTACAACTGATTGAATTGAGTGGTTAAATATAACCTGTGGTTCTTTTCATAAGACTTGCAGCTTGTTACACATTTTCATACTCAATCACATTCAGACCTCTGTACTAGAACTGGAAGAGTGAAATTGAGAAATTATAACAAAGAAAGCAATCTTTAATTTATTTGAACTCAAAGAATTTGGACTAAATGTTAGTGATTACTATTATATTGTGGAAAATTTATCTGTTGTTGTATGAGAAATTTTATATTTAAAATTTCCTTGTATTTAGTGAAGAAGCTGTAAGAATGTGGAAGAGACAGGAAGATAGATGGAAAAAAGAGGAAGAAGCAAGGAATAAACTTATGCAGGAAGTGCTATCTACGTTGAAACATCAGGTAAAGGAATGGTTTAGCTCTTTCCTGAACATACCTTGGTCAGTTGCTGTTTGGAGATTTATGTTTATGAAAATCTTGTAGCACTTAAATTTCTTCAAATATTAATATCTATTTTGGTTATGCTTTACATACAGAAGAAAAGAATCAGATCAATGAAGGACCTTTTAAAACTTCTCTATATAACCAGATGTGATTTATGTACATGCAAAGTATTTCTTGGAGAGAAACAGACCTTTGTTGATCTCTGTTGCCATAAAATTTTGCCAGTTTGAATGAAACACCCATGACTTCAAGAATTGAATTCGTATGATTGGGTTAGCAATTTCTAAGAATGTGGAGTCTTGATATGTCTTATTATTACATTATATATAGGTCAAGGAGAGACTGGAGGAAAATTATAAGGAACAGAAAGAACTACTGGAGTACCGGGGCAAACTGTTAAGGGAGGCAGAAGAAGCAGAAAAGGAATTGATTATGAAGGAAAAGGAGCAAGCTGCTTTGGAGAGTAAAAACCAGAAAATTCTTCTTAGTCAGGTATGATATAATTCATTTCGTAAAATTCATGCTGTGGAATATGTGGTCAGCACATTGGCTGTATAAATTACTATTGAATTAGTTTCCCAATTTTTAACACAATGCTTGGTCAATAATATGGCTTCCATGGGGAATCAAACCTGGTACACAACCTGATACACCTGTAGGTGTCAGGTTGTGAGGATAATCACCAAAGGTGATTTGGCTCAGGCTCAGTGGTGTTGTGGTTAGTTTACTAATTTAGCTATGTTGAGGTCCCAGGTTTGAATCCTGGTTAGTGAATTGTTGTTTGTGAGAGCCAATGAGATGTTAATTGTAAGACTGGTCTATTAAGACCAAGATTTTCTTGATAAATATCAGTTGTCATTACGTGACATTACATGCCACTGAAGTATGTCATGAGTGCAAAAAGTGATATTAAGATTTTTGCTTCCATGGCAACAGTTAAAATCTTTTCTTATGTTTTTTTTTAGATTGAAGAGAAGCAGAAGAAGGCTGAAGAAAGTAAGAAGTTAGAAGAAATTGAGACATTAGCTCTTGAGGAAAAGGAGGAAGAAGAAACTGAAAAGCTAGTCCGGGAAATCAAAAGGATGCAACTTTCATCCAACCCTATGGTAAGAATTAAAAATTTGTAATTATAGTTACCCCTTTCTATTTTTATTTAATTTTCATACACAGTCTGTTTATAGCATATGATTCTTATGACCTTTTTCTGTCGTTTTGTATAGAAGCAGCCATTTCCCAGAAGAGTGTGGTAGAGGGAATATCTATCCTATGTAGAGTATAAGGTTAGTTTATTATTACCAATTCTTTCTTCTTGGGAAACCTTCAATTTTATTTTCAGCTTTAAAATGTAAAAAGTGGAGAATAGCAAATTCTTTTATAAAAAAGTATAATTTTTGATGTTATAATATTAACTTTGATAATACATATGGTTCTGATACTACTTGTTTTTTTATCCAATGTATCTCTGTATTCATGGTCTTTTAAAAATGAATAATCAAATTAGAGTGCAATTCCATGATATGATAAATTCTATTAAAGTATTTCTCTTTGGACTACATTGTTGTGATAGGGGTAGTGTATGATTGTAGAATAATTAATAATACTCCTCTGTTAAATTGTTTTCTTACTTTTTATGGGCTCTATTAATTCTGTAGATATTCCTAGCTTCAAGTATGTCACAAGGCTTGATAGTCAATTCTGGTAAACAACTCAAGTAACAACTATTTCTTCAAGATTCTTCTCCAGAAAAATTAAGAATTATTTCCCTATGAAATTAAAAATATTAGGAGAAAATTATGGAAAATGATTGAACTTATCTTTTAACTGGAAATATTTTTTCAAATTACCATGACATTCTTTATTGAAATTAGGTTTGATAGGTGAGGTGATATTTGTTGACAGCTAAGTTCCAGCTTTGCCCTATGGTCAATTCTTCTCTGTCTATTTCAAAACTCATTTTGTTTTTCTGTTTTTTTTAATCTCTTATGAAATTTCTTGCAGGTGGTACCATGTGCAAAGATAGGTCATTTAACTATGCTAAAGAACATCAAATAGAAACTTAATTCTTATATTGTGAAGATGAAACAAGAAGATATTATCTTGTCAAAATGATATGGTAACTAATTTATAAAAATTGTTGATTATATAAGTGCAGACACTATTGGATGTTTATACAAACTGTAATTGAAATGTAAGAGATATCCTTTTCCAAGAAAAGTGTGTCACTTCTATTGTGCAATTTAGGTTGAATTTTGTGAGAAGTTATTTTTATGTCCATATTTGTGTTGAATTTTACAGCTAATTATGTAAATAAGTACGATGATAAAATTAAATAATCTTCTAAGTATTTTTATCTGATTCATATTTTTTAATTACCATGTGTGCCCAAATAATAATCAATATCGTAATAGAGTATTTCAGTCAATTATTGTTGAGTTTCAGAGGTTGACTTTTATGTGGATGAAATGCATATGTAATCTAGGATAGAATTATCATTACTATAAAAAATATTGAAAATAAGCTAAGGACAAATAGCTTGAAAAAGACATGCTGTTGCTAAGGTAAAACCTCTGATAAATGCAACATGTGGCAGTACATTACAGGTCTGCATATCCAAAACTTATTTTTTAGATCTTCCAGCTTTCTCTAGATTTGTCAGCAGAGACATGTGTCTTCTTTTTGGCTGCCAGAAAGTTTAAAACAAGTTGTACATGTAATAATATGCTGTACTTGGTTGCATGTATGTTAAGGATCATATCTAGGGACAATTTAGGTAGTCTAGTGGATTGACTCTGAGATTGAGAATTGCTCAGGTGTGGTGTATATGGTTTCCTTTTCACAGATACCTCAATACTGCATGTACAAAATTACCATCTTTCTTTTTTTCCTGTATAAATTGAGGAAAAATTATCCTGCATCTTAATTGGTCTATGTAAATAATGCAGTGCCTGTAAACTGTTCTCTGAAAATTCCCCTTTGAAGTTAACTGTAATTTTACTCCAGATTTATATGTTAGAATATCTTTAAAATAATTATCACTATTTAAAAACTTGATTATGTTATGCAAGGTGATTGAATTCCTGGTATTTCATATTTTATTAATAAAAATCCTCCCACATTGTTCCATGCTATGCCAGATAGCCATATTCGTATACAGTATTGATATCTTAAGATTTACTTCTAAATTCTTAAGCCGTCCTCCACTTTCTGATACCATAGTTTTCGGCAATAAACACATGGGTGCCCATCGCTTTGAACCTACGTACCGGAAACCCCGGAAACTTCCTCTTCGAACGTTGACTATTTTAACGTGATTCATCTGTTCCGGTGCCAAACAAATGAAATATCTGAACCGTTCGGTATCGTCTCTTGATATTTAAGTTCGGTATTCGGACGTCAAGATATACAGTAATTTACTGACGCTTCATATCAATATTCAAAAATGTTAATTAAAGTAAAGGTAAGCTAATAAAAGTGTATCATTGTATGACCTTTGAATTTTCGTTTCCATTGTAATGATATTTCAATTTCCATTTCGACGAAAGACGCTGACAGGGAAGGAGGTGAGTAACTTATGATATACCTTTTGTTTTACATCTATCACGTACCATGCCGTGTTGTATTTATTCTGTTTTTATCTGATCCATAGATTGAAATTGATATAGAGCCAACTGATAAAGTTGAACGTATTAAGGAAAGAGTTGAAGAGAAAGAAGGCATTCCACCACAACAGCAGAGATTAATTTTTTCCGGCAAACAAATGTATAGTTACTTTTCTGTCGTCTGTTAATTTACTTTTACTGCATTATATTGTAGAATAGTATGTTCCTTTTGCCTTTCTGATTGATTTTTACTTTACAATTCTTAGGAACGATGAAAAGACTGCCCAGGACTACAAAGTTCAAGGAGGCTCAGTTTTACATTTGGTTCTTGCGTTGAGGGGCGGATTATAAAATTCTCTATTTGCACGCAATTTAATTCCTTTGTTTATTTAACGTTTTCTTTTAATGTCTATCAATAAATGAATATACGCTCCACAAACATGGCTTTCTTTTGTAACTTACAACTTGTAAAATGATAACCAATGAATGCCTTATTTGGATATTATTGTGATTAAATCGATGTGTATAGTAATTAAGGGAAAATATGTAGCGAGTTGTTCGCTATCCTCTGGTTGGTGTTGAAAAGATGTTGTTTTTTACCATGGTTGTTCAAGTTGCAGTTCGTATGATATTAATGTCCCACAATATCGTTTGTGACATATTTTCGTTTCTTACGCTTAAGGAACCTAAGGAAAGTTCAATTAGTCGATGCTATAAAGTGTGTATCTCAGAGCTAGGTTCTTGCTGAATGTTTCGGTGAAATTTTAATATGCCATTTTCGGTTGTAAATTTAAGTAAATCATTCTTATTTAACCAGAAAAGTTACACTAGCTTTTCAGAAACATTTTGGTGGTGGAACTCAAATTTCAGCTTCTCGTCTATTCCATGCTAGTGTTGGTTATCATTTATGCTGTCTCTTTGGAAATTGCAAAACTGTATTTTTGAAGTCTTAACTTTCCATCTATTGTATAGCAAAATTATGAAGACTTAGCTATACTATCGCGAATTCAATAAATTATATCATCAAATAAGTGATTTTTTGTGTTATTTTTCCTGATGTTTTTTGGAGTTGCACTTGGATGGATCCTAAAAGTTTGAAGTTTAGTGTTTTATCATTTTCCTCACTGTGGTATTTGTTTATATTATGCTCTTTCTTGTCCAAAAGGAAATGTAGCTATGTTACCCTGTGCTATTGGCACCAATAAGTGGCTAGTGTAAAGTGAAAACACTGAAGAATGTGGGTTTGTTAGTAGATATCTATAGAGATGAAAATTAAATTTGTGTACAGCTATGAATGTTTGAGATGCTATGGAAGTTATTCGAAGACTACAATCATTTTTATCTAAGCTATCTCATGGTAAGTATTATCATGGTTTTGGCAAGCATCTCTTGGTAATGTTTCTATGCATTGCTTAAAGTCAATGAACAGATTATTTGCCTAATATGGTAACAATTTTACAATGGTAACAGTGTACCTATTAATGGCTCATACTTTTAGGGTCATTGAACTTATATATAAGGACCATGAAAGTGATCAAATACAGTTTTTGTTTAGTTTTACATTGTTGTTTCTAATTCGTCTACATATCTCTACTAATTGCTTCCAATCAGAGGAAGGTTCAGTTATAGTTGATCATCAACATGACCATAGTTTTAAAGTAATGGATTGGCAACAAACTATTTAACCACAAAGTTTTATTGATGATGTACTGTAGTGCAGATTGTAAATTGTGAAGTATGTATTTTTAAGCAATACTAATCATGAAGGATCTGGTGCTTTCTTGGCGTAGTATGTGAATAAATTCTTCGCTGGCTCTCCACCAGGTCAGGTAGCTTTTGGCCGACGTTTCGAAGGCAAACCATGGCGGAGTTTGCCTTCGAAACGTCGGCCACAAGCTACTTGACCTGGTGGAGAGCCCGCAAAGAATTTATTCACAATGCTAATCATTATTGGCAGTCAAGTCAAATATCTAAGTCCCAGCTATATCAGACTCTTCTTTCTCAAACATCAATATTAAGCACCATGTGTTTCGTTTCCTTAATTTTGGGCTCATGAGGTTACAGGAGTTAACTGTGAACACATATTTATGCTATGTACTATATATTGAATTATTATTCGATTTACTTTGATTGATAAAAGTAATCCAAATAATTAAATTAACGAAGAAACTTTTTCAAGTATTTAAAGGGAAGAACTGATTCTAAAATTGGCCAGTTATTATCTAGCAAATTTTTTGAGAACCACTCATGATATATATGGTTTATGTCAACATTGGTAATTTTTGTTTGTATGTCATAATGTGAGTTTGTCAACATTGGTAATTGGTTCCTCCAAGTTATGTTCATAAAAAACATGGAAGTGTAATAAATTAAGAGTGAGAAAGCTTTGAGAAGTTGTAGGTTGCAAGCAACCATTATAGAAAGCCCTCTAATTGATTTCAGGAAGTCAGCGGGAATTTGAATCTCCATGGGTGCACTTGCTGTGGGAACCACAATATGTACTTTAGCGCTAAAGCCATTTTTATGGATTCAGAGAACTGGTTTTAAGTGCTTGGACAGTTTTGGCACTTTGAAGGTATAAACTCTAATGGCTCTGTTTGTCATAATAAAACATAGAAATACTTGGTTGTCCATTAATATCAAGTTTAATGCTATTAATTAAAAGGATTATTAGAATCCAATACATATTATTGAAGCATCACACAGGAAAGCAGGACTGAAATAAAGAGAAAGGAAGGTATGAGGTGCTCAGGCTGGCAGGTTTAAAATCATACACAGGATTCCTATTGTCCGTGTATTTTATCTTCTCCATTACTTAATTTTATGGAGTGGGATACATTGTAGACATATGTTCAAAGATTGATTAGGATCTTTGAAAACAAATGATCCATCTCTTACCATGTATGCAATCCTGAATTTGCTTTCAATATCATTAGAAAGAGGTTCCTATATGACACAGGAAGCATATGCTGTGAATTTAGTCAAGATGATGACTAAATGTCTTTTTATAATACAGAAATATATCTTTTAAATAAATAATAATAACTTTATTATACAGGATCAAGCCCTTTTACATAAATTATTTGAAATGAAAAAGTATACATAAATTACAAAGATAGAAAAATTTGAAAAAGCACAAAGAAAATTTCAAATTATAACAGTAGCAGGGGATACCAGAATCTCAAAAGGAAAAACATAAGTATAAATATTATAAAAATTAAATCAATACACAGTATTAAGGTAAAAAAAAAAACAAAGTAAATATGATGGTGAACAAGAGAATTCTAGACAAACAAGAGTTAACTTAAACTGCCAAAGCTCTTTTTATTTAATTTTTAAAGGTAGGTAAAGAAAAGGTAAATATTTCAGTTTTAAGGTTAGTTGCATTATAATCATTCTGTTGAGAGGAGAACAATAAGAGTAATTCCTACTAGGATAAGGAACAGAGAAAGTAGGACTTTCGAATTAATTTTGTTGGAACATTTATGCAAATTTTCTCTAACTGGATAGGACAGGTTATATAATTGTTTAGTAAGCAGTAAAGGAAAATTATGTTAGCAATTTTATGTTCAGTGTCTGCGGATCAAACTGTTGCATAATTAAACTGTAATTGATATTATGAGGATCTTTTGCTATTATAATAGCAATATCATACACTCATAAAATACATTCTATAGAATGTATTTTATGAGTCATATGATTCAAAAACTGTTCTCGAATCAATGGAAAAAGTATCATTTACTACTGAATGCTTGTGTGTATGTATACTAAAAGAAACTTATTAGTGTAACTTGTAAAACCATTGTAAAGAAATTACAGAGCAATTCCAGCAAGTCTTGTGTTTTGACTGAGTTCATTGATATTCAGTTGGAATATACATAATCAAAATACAAAATAATATATGGCATCCCAAGTGTACCATAAAAATCAAAACACTTTAACACAAACATAATTTTATGTACAACATATTGTTCACTCTTGGAGGAATACATTGTTTCCTTTGATGGAATTCCTACAAGCAGAGCTGCGCCCAGCCTATCTGCCACCTGGGTGCAAACATAATTTGCCGCCCCTTAAAATTAAATACCAAAACCATACATTTCCTGATTTGCAGCTAAAAATTATATTGTAAGACTTGTGAAACCAGTGTTTTAGGACTTTGTTCCCCTTCTTACATTGGTCACAAAACATCAATAACAATATTGTTATTGATGTTTTGTGATGTTGTGAAATATGCATGAGTAATATTACTCATGCATATTTCCTATACTGACATAGTGAATGGTCATTATGGGTTAATTGTTCACATCACTTTTCAGTATCATTATCTAAGCAGCAACAGTCTCCGGAAGTGACAATAAAACATGCAGAGCTATCTAGATAGCTCGTACAGCCTGTACAGCTGTAGGTTAGGAAAGACTCCAAACAAATTTAAAAAAATATATATTCCAATACCTGAAGAGGATTTATTCTTGGCACAAGAAAATCTTTTATTGATTTCAATTCTTCGATTAAATCCACTGAAGAAATATTCCTTTCTCGTCTTATCCGTAATTCTTTTCTCTTAATGTTTGCAAGTCTTTAATTATATTGTTGTAATAATAGTAATGGTTGGCTACGCTTCTGTTGACACCATTTAGATCTCGCCACCTGGGTGCGATGCACCCATAGGGCAGCATGGCTCTGCCTACAAGTATCATTGGATCACTTAAATTAAATCATCAATATTAAAACTTAAGAAACATAATGATTCATAGTCGTGATACATCATTTGCCTTGAGCAAGATGAACTGATCATGCCCTAAGAAAAATTCACCAATTCTTTGAATTACACAAATTTTTCTTACAGCATAACAAACTCCAATCAATATCTCCTTGAAAATTTTTGGATTGTGGAAAGGGAAAGCATGAATTATAACACAGAAATTTTTGATGCAGAAAACCCAAGAATAAACAGATGTGAAGAAATGGTAATGCAACAGGGACTCAAACCCAGGTCTCCCACTTTTCAGGCAGGTATTTATAGGTACTACATAATTATACAGCTACACATTGTTTTCACCCATAGTTTCAGTGCCATCTTAGGATTTCAGTAGTAGGACCCTCCAGCATCCACTCTGCTGGTACCTTACAGGTGATGAGTGTAACCAGGAGCAGAATGGAAAAGATATTAAATAAGCCATGGTGTCTGGAGAGTTTATTTTTAAATAATATAAAGGATATGCTTTATGTGCTGGTGTTAAGTTTTTATTTTGGCTTTCTTATCAAATGCTCTATATGTGATATGAATCAATACCATCTATATGTGTTAACAAAATTATAAAATATTACTGATTAAGTGAAATCGAGAGTGGGGGGATATGGATTTCATTTAGTCCCATAGAAGCTTTGCATGTGGTCAATGGTTCCTAATGTTAGAATGAACTTATGGCTAGATGCCTGGGGTTCTAAAAGTCTTCTCCTTAAAAGGTTTACTTATAAAAGAGTAAAACATTCCTGTCATCCGTAGACCTCTCCGAGGAATCATACTCTTCTGCGTTATAACACCAAAGTCGATTGCTAGCACCCGAACAAAATCCGGTTTAGTTCAGTCATCAGCGTGGACCTTGATGATAGCGGCTAGGTAATGTTTGCTATCTTCACTGTTAAATATTTGCTAATTTATAGATTGTACCCGTCATAAAAACCCTCTTTATATAACGTATGACCCCTCACGGAGCAATATTTTATTTAATATTACCGCTGTAAAACGTCATATTTACGAGAATTTCGGATGTCAAATTTCCCGTTCAGCGTTTCATATTATTCCAAAACTATTAAATTTAATTGGATCTTTGATCGTATATTCTTCTATTTATTCTATAAATATAAGGATATAGTCATGTCTTCACTCATGAAGCTGCACAAAATCATTCCTTCATCAATATGTGTTTCGGAGATGTAAAGTTCTCATCCAGGAAAAGTCAATTGAAAGGGACTGTGTAATTCGATAAGAGGACGTGCTCTTGACCAATCACGTAGAGTTTAACATCTGTGATGAAGGTAGATGAGCTTAACGCAATGGAGACGGGGTGTGTTTCTATATAAAGCCTCCCTAATGATTTAGGATATAATATAATATTAATGGTGTAATTGGAGTTGTATTTATTCAGTAAGTATTCTAATTATCCATATTACTATTCCTTTAATCAGCGACTGATTACAATTCGTCGTCTTATATGTAATGACACTTCCGTTTGTTTCTAGGCTGTTAGTAAGTTATTTGTCTTAGCGATATATATCTCTTAAAATGTACTTGGAATCATCCCACAACATAATGTGGTTTTCTTTTTTTTTCATTTAGACGGGAAGGGGATGTTTTATTTGTATTTTCTAACAATACTGTTTGCTCCATTGTGACATATCAGCTTGCGAAAAAATTCTAAATTGAGCTTATTGGTTTGAATTACTCATCTTTAAATGAAGTTATTGGTATTTTTATACAGGCTCTGTAATTCCTTTAATCTCGTTCAAGCGATGAAGTGATTCAATGAATTCGAACAGCTGATTTGTTTTCTCATACCTAAGTGAACTCGGCTTCAAAATGTCAGGAGGGACCCTCGTGCTGTTTTCTTAATATTTAATTATTTTATGATCAATTTCTAGTGCACCCGAGCAATCATAGTTCTTATTTCACTGCTATGCTAACGATTTTGACCTGTTTTCTCAACATTTAAGAAGTCTCGTTCTAGTAATCGAGTTTGCCCTCAGTGTGGTGATTCATATCGTTTTGTAATTTGAATGTTCATTTTATCGTGTATAGTTTATTTATTTGATTTTTATCATTATTAACTTTTGGAAAATAAAGCATTTCGAAAAATTTCATGTACTTTGAATATTTTTGGAACGCGTAATCACTTTGCTGCAATCGAAAGCCATAATAATACTACAAAGCTCAGAGCTTTCTGTATATGAAAAATAGGGGTATATTTGATCTGTTTTTAAGTTCTCTTGAGCGGTTCATACTAAAGATTTATCTGGTATCTGATATTGTATCCGTGGGTGCTACGAATGTGATTCTTTTACTATCTCCTAACATCGCTTTCAGAGTTTTGGTGAAATTTACGTTTGATATTGAGTGCTGTTTTGTGTTCAGTGTTTATATATCTAATTTCATCTTTTAATTTGTCAGCTACTCTAGGATAGTTACCACAACAGCATGGCAACAGTGGTACAGAAAAATGGCATCAAACCCTTAGCAAATGGGAATTTGGTCGGCCATGTGGAAAAAATGAAGCAGGGAGGTGACGAGTCAATAGCAATATTACATACTGAAGAACAGGTCAGAGGAGAGCCTGTATTGGGTGTAAATAATTCCGAAGAAAGTAAAAATGCAGTAGATACTCTGGAAAATGTTGAGGCTGATCCAAGTGCAACTGCTGCTCCTGAAGAATCTGCGCCTGAGATAGACATAGTCATTAACAATGTGGTGTGCAGCTTCAGTGTTCGTTGCCATCTAAATCTTAGGCAGATCGCCTTGCGTGGTGCGAATGTAGAATATCGTCGGGAAAATGGAGTAAGTCTTTGACCCAAAAAAGATACGCCAATACCATGGAATTTCTTCGTTTACTTTAACGAATTTTAATGGGTAATATATGTGAAACCATTGAGACAAATCTAGTTCGTCCTTCATGCAGTAAATTGCAATGTTTGAAGTTCATGAAATCGTTTGAATCATTTCATATTTATTCAAATTTTGAAAAAGAACTCAATTATTTGAGTATTACTTTTAAAAGCTATCAACCTAAGAATTGCTGTTAATCTGCTTATTCGTTTGGTGGTAGGACTGGCAAAAACTATGAAGTACCTGTCTTTCTCTTTATCAGTGGTTGAATTGCGATTGAATTTTCCTGTCTTCTCTAGTGTTTGCTAACTCCTTGTTTCCTTGTATTATATATGTAGTGGTAATTAGCTTGTTTATTATGTGAGAAAGTGACAAGTTTGCCACCTCAACCATCTACCCCATGAAGGTTTATAGCAGTAAATGATTGAGATTTCCTTTTGAGGTATTAAATCCTAACTTATCGATCAATTATCAAATGTAGCATTTAGCTTGATACCAGTTTTAATTATAATAAGGGTAGCCTAAAAAAACAACAAGCTTTGGAAACATTATAAACAATTTTTTTTATACATCTTTTTTAGAATTTGGAATGATTTTATTCTATTATTCTTCAGAATGTAATATTGTAAGTTTTCAAAACAGAATTGTATAATCTGACAACTTAATTGTCAAATCTTATTCTAAGACTTAAATATTACATATGTGCATAAGTTATGTTATGATATGTCTTTATATTAATTTGCGGAAGATTTATAGGGTAAAAGGTTGTAAAAAAGATAATCTCCTTGTTATTAAGTATAACAATTATTGCACAGGGTATATTTTGTGTATGTTTAAGTGGATATATCATTAAGCTTCTATTGAGTGTTCATCATTAGTTAACTTAAATTGTTTCCTCTTCAAACATTCTCTTTGAAGTCAGTTTTGTTCTGCGTACTACAATCAAAACAGTTTAAATATGCTTAGAATGAATTTAACTTCAATTATGCAATTTATTTATTTTGCCTTACCTATGTGACGATGCATAGGATTCATTACATTCAGTCAGTTGAAACATCACTTAAGATGTGTGTGATCTATAACATCATACATTGAAGAAATCATCTCTCCTTTAATCACTTATGTATTAATTATTCTTTCTTCACCTTATTACTAATTATCGTAAGAAATTATTTGATTAGTGTCTGGCTTCTTTGTATCACATTTCAGTTGGTAGCTGAAATAATCATTTTTTATAAACTTTAAACCCTTTATACCCCTTTGACTCTTTGTACCCTTCATTGATAAACTAGTCTTCATTTCATATTTTAGAGTCAGATGTGTAGAATGGAAGACAAAGTAAGACTCAAATACTTTGAATAAAATTGTAATGTAGGTACAACAAATAAAGTAGTAAACTTACATAAAGGCTGAAGGGGAAGATATCAGCTGCAGAATTTGTCTTTTGTTTAGGCCTTTCCTTGTTATGTGATGAATTGGGCAAACGTTTTGTAGTGAATAGAATTATTTGAGAGAAGCATCTTAATGTGATGGAGGGAATCAAATTACTTGCAAAGCTCTATATTTATTTTAAGAATTTGTTGCAATTTGTTTGGTAGTCCAGAAGGCAAGAGTAAAAAAATAATAAATATTGTCTGTTATTCACCGAAAGATTGGCAACTCCTCTAAAACCTCCTGTGGACAGTACATATCTGACTTCTTTTCCATGTTAGTTCATAATCGTTTGCAAGTGGAGGATCTGTTTGTTGCTGCTCTCTAAACTGTTCAGTGTCCTGCCAATCTCTTCATTTTTTCTTAATTTCTGACCTTAACACCAACTTATGTCTCCCATAATTGTGGCTGACCATGCTTTCAAGCCTAAAAGTATCATTGATTTTCCTCATCTTTTTGTCCAACTTTTCTGCAAACTTCTTTCTCTGTTTACTTGTTAAAGAACTTCATTTAATTCTGTCTGTCCATTTATTTTCACCATTATTTTGTAATTCCCTATCTTGGTTCCTTCTAATCTTCTCTGCTGCTGTTATAGTCTATGCTGTCAGGTTGTCATAGTATTAATAGGTTTTGCAACCACACAACACTCGATATACAAATATTTATTTACCATTTCCTTAAATCCAAGCTTGTACTACTAGCTGTTAACCATTATTTTCTGGTAAGATGCCCTCTTTACATGGGCTGTTCTTCTTTCACTTCCATTGCTTGTGATCTTGCTATGTGTAGCAGACTTCTTTGACTCGTTCAAAGGTGTTCTATGTCTAATTCCTTAAAATTATTGGAAGATTATGGGGTATTTACATATTCTGCAAGAGTAGTGTGGACACTGCTGGAACTTAGTTATCTGTAGTCTTTGAATCAGAAGCTTTATGACAGTGTTCTTGTACTACATTTAGTATCTTAAACTTTCACTGATCTACAACTGATTTCCATTTTTAATTTTAATGAAGCAAACTTTTTTAAATCAGCTCTAGAACCCCACAGTTGGTCCCTTCAGGATCTTCTGGGACCAGACTCATCTGTACAGGATTCAATTAGTTCATATGTAACCCTAATAAATGGTAGCAGAGATTTGCTGGTTTAAGGTAAATAAGATGGAAAGCTGACCAATGTTCAATCAATTTGGACACCAAAAACATATAGTTCAAGTGGCTAGGCTATGCAAAAGTCATGAAGCTGCCAATAAGGGAGCACATTTCATATCATTCCAGTAGCAACCATCACAACAGCACAGCTCTTGCTGTGTGCATAGAAGACTATTACCCAAAATAATAATTTTCCTCAAAAAATACCTGTGATTCCTTTATCTGCCAGGACACTGACTGTATTATCAAGAAATCACATTTAAGTAATTTATGAAGTCTTATCCTTTGAACAGCTGAAGGTAACCTTATGATTTGCTTATGCAATTGTCTTATTGCTTGATTGTAGATGGTAACCATGAAGATAAGGAAGCCTTATACCACAGCGTCATTGTGGTCATCTGGCAAAGTCACCTGTACTGGAGCTACTAGTGAAGAAGCAGCACATACTGCTGCGCGGCGATATGCTAGATGTTTACAGAAACTTGGATTCAATGCTAGATTTGGTAACTTCAGGGTTGTCAATGTGCTAGGAACCTGCTCAATGCCCTTTGGTATACGTTTAGCTCCCTTCTCTGAGAAGCATCAAGGCATTGCTAGGTGAGCACTGTAGTCTTAGTTCTTACATGTTTAATTTCTATGAGGTGTTAATTTCCTCTTATCTTATATATTTCTGTACCAAACATTACCACAGTCAAACCTGAATTATTATCTTTCGAGCACTTGCTTATTTTGCTGTAGGTAAAAGAATAATTTTACTGGTGAACCATTCAGTTTTTTTTAACTAAATTATACACTGTGTAATGAGATTTTTATGGTCCATACTTATGAGATGTAAAACTGCACTTTGAAGCTATTTGTGGTGAATTTTTTTGTTTTTGATCAGATAACTGTATTCTCAGTTGGAATGAAACAGAACGCTGCTTACATGATCATTATTAATGGTGTGCTTGCTAGAAATAAATTCAGGTTTTGATTTCTCACTTAATTTATTTTAGTAAAGTGATGTGCTATACCAATAGTAAGTAAATCCTTTGTAAATTGCACATTGTGTCATGGTATTTGTATCTCTTAGGTGTTTTATCCTATACCTTTCTGACAATTCTGTTTTCTTCCATAACCTAAGAATATAGCTGTCGTGTTACACTGCTGAAATTATATTTTCTTTTATTGTGTGAGAAATCTTTAAAATTCATTCAATTGATGTGATAATTAAGAATTTGTTTTTGATAATCATATCCTTCTATACAGCTATGAACCTGAGCTCCACCCAGGAGTAACTTATAAGCTTAAAGAACCCAAGGCCACTTTGAAGATTTTCTCCACTGGGAGTGTTACTGTGACTGGTAAGAATTTATTTCTACCTCTTGATATGGTAAAGATGTAAAAATTTGC
Organism: Ladona fulva; assembly: GCA_000376725.2. NCBI lineage: Eukaryota > Metazoa > Arthropoda > Insecta > Odonata > Libellulidae > Ladona > Ladona fulva. Next base: position 604,817 of record KZ308583.1, read on the forward strand.
TACATTAAAGTTGAGTACCTTTGTACGTATTTTTCAATGTAATTTTATATTGCTTTAATGCCACTGTTTATTTTGAAATTTAAGTAACAAACTCCTGTAGGTTTTACTTAAAGGAATAAATTATGCCTATAAATAATGATTGTCATAATTAACTTGAAGTATAATGCCTTGAAGATCGAAAGCATTATCGCAAATATTTAATATCCAGATAGTGAGATTATGTAACTTGCTGAAATTGGGCACTAGGCTATTTTACTGCAGATTGTACATAGGTAGTTTTATACTTCTAAATATGGTATTTAGGCGTTCTGGTATCATTAACTAGAGAAACATTTAGCCTTGGTCATTTTATTCGTATTGAAAATATGACCCATTGCTCCATCATTATTTAGAGTTTATTATGCTTAAATGTTATCTGTTGGCACCTTAAAATTATAATAGTGACACTGCCTGATGTCTTTTGAAAATTAAATCAAGTTTAACTGTCTTGTGGAATGAGAGATCAAGTTTATTTTAATAGCTGATAACTTGTAGATTGTGTAATGCTTTGAATTTTCCTTTCTGAATCCAAGGAACTCAGAATATTAATACATTTTTTCATTCAGAACTTTATAAACAATTTTTTGTATTAATTCTTAGCAATATTGTATTGGCATTGAGGATAGGATATAACATTTCTTTTTATGAAATATTAGCTAAGTCAGTTTAAATTTATGAAGTTCAGTCTTTTATAGTCCCCCATTTAAATTAATTAGATTAGTATCACCTTTTGATAATTCTAATTCCATCTAAGGTCATGATTCTTGGTATACAGCTGAAAATGTTTCTTGTGCTTGTGGATGGCTCACAGTATGCAAACTGCATTTTAGTGCCTAAGTTGATGTATTAACCAAGTAGAAATTATGAAAAATATGGTATAGTGTGTAATTTAAATAGTTATCTTGTAACAATGCACCTATTTTTTATTAATTTTCATTTTCATTCATCACAAATCCAGTTTTCTCATTCAACAGTATATATATTTTAAGCATAGTAAGTAGCATTACTATTGGTGAAGATGTATTCATCTTAGGAGGGTAGTCCATGAAGTACCTGACATAAGAGAAATAACAAAATATTTAGATAAAATATCTATTTTTTATTTATAGTCTCCTTTTATCTCAATACACTTTTCCCAGTGATGTTCTCTATCTTTGATTCCCTGTTTGAAGTGAGAACTGTCAAACTCCTCAAAGTATCTATTAACCGCAGACTCCACCTTTTCAATGTTGGCAAATCTTTTACCACTGAGCCATTTTTTCTAGTTAAGAAAGAGAAAATAATCCAAGGGGGCAGAATCTGTCAATTAGGGTGCGCGAGGAAGCAATTCAAACTTTAATTCATTAATTTTGGCCATTGTTATAATGGATGTGTGAACTGGTGCATTGTCTTGATGAAACAACTTTCTATTTTGCCCACTTCTGCCATATTTTTCTTGGTTTCATCACTCAAACGCTGTTTTAAGTTTTCATAATACTCGTCATCGATTGTTTTTGCTTTTTGAAGATAATCAATGAAAATTATCCCGTGTGCATCACAAAAAACCCACATCAGCAGATGGAACTGTCTTTGCCTTCTTTGGAGCAGATTCTCCCCTTGCCGTACATTGCTTTAACTGTTCCTTCATTTTGGGTGTGAAGTGATGGACCCATGCTTCATCCATGGTCATGAATCAAGGCAAAAACTCAGCTTTATTGCTGTGAAACATCTCGAAACACTTAATTAAAACATCCTCATGATGCTGTTTTTGTTTCACTGTGAGCAAACGTGGCACCTGTCTCACTCACAGCTTTCTCATTTCCAAATATTCAGTCAATATTCAATGTGGAGTACTTTTTGAAATATCCACCAAGCTCACACGCTTTCAGTTGACAGTCATCCAAGCCATTTTGTGAATTTACAGTTCAGGTACCTCCCTTGTAAGCATCTAGTATAAAATAGACTTATATTTACTCCCTATGGAAAATGAGCTTGAGGCATGTCAGAATCTGATTTGTTGACTGAGTAAGGTTACTATTTAATTATTCTATTAACTCTCACATTAATCGTTGGTTATATCTATAGAATGATAGTAGGTTCGTCCCAAAGATACATATCTTAACTTTTTTGCAAAAAGATATCATCATTGATTTAATAAGTGTAGTAGTAATGACTGCAAATGCATTGGAAATGTCACTGTCTGTTGATGAAGAACCACTTGATGACTATAGGAGTTAATCGAAACTCTAGAGCTTAGAAGAATTTATAGAGCCAAATGCTTGGGCAGTGACTTTGTGGTAGGACTCCATGAATCCATCCTCCTTATTCTTGTTCCTTAGAAGAACATTTTATCAAATTGCTTTATTTTTATAATTTCACCCAGATTAATATATTCCTGATTCCATTTAATCTGTAATTTTCACCTAGCATTTTCCCTTGCTGTATTTGCTCTTCTAGACTTCCCATTTCCCATTCCCATTGTTATCTTGATGCATACCACCCAGTAGAAAATCATTCTTCTAACCCACCACCTTGTGAATTTTTCCTCAAATACAGCTCTTCATAGTAAATATTTTTACTATTTGGGCTAGGAGTGTTTGCTTACATTTTTATTTTATGTACATTCTGCCACACTTCTAAAGAATTCAAGTAATTGCTCATCCTTTTTAAGTACACATGATGATGCTGGATTATCTTAATAAAACTGGTTGTTAACATTCAATAGCTTTACTATCCACTGAGTATGCCAAAGATGTTAACTTTATCCTTAAGATAGCATTTGAGTGATCAATTATGAGTTTAGTTTGCAGTAGAATTGGGTGCATTCTTAAGATTTCTCTTTGAGTTTTTATATTTGATAAATTCTAATTGTCTAATTGTGAAGGTTAGTATAATAGCCAGATTATATTTTTAAAGAGAAGTGAAATTTGTAATATAATTTATTACTTATTTATTCCTTAGTCAATGAATGGCTTGCATTACTTGATTTTCTGGTTATATTTTTTTAAACCTTTAGCACAGTTGAAGAATTTTATTTTACTTGGAGTTTTCCCCTCCTTGATATTGTTTTAGCTCATTTGGAAGCAAGTTTGAATGGCTATCATTTGATATTTGGTGCTAAATTAAAAAAAAAAAATTCTTTAAACTTCCCTGCAGTTGCTAACTCTAGTCTTGTAGGACATTATTATTTTCTGTTTAGTAAATTTTTCATTTGGTGAAAAGGGTAAAATTTACTAGTGCTTTGGGAAATTTCTTTGGTAGAATATGGACTTCAGGTTTGGTTTCAAATATTGTATGGGTTGAATATAAATTTAGTAGATTAAAATAGTCATATTAGGATGGGTTATAGTATGATTTTTCATAGATGACTAATTTTTTTATTCTAATCCAAAATTTTTCATGTATAGGCTAGGTTTATGTTTCTCAATTTCTGCTGAGTTTCACCTTAACTATTTTTAGAAAAATAGTTGGGGTTGGAGTAAGTGAAAGTGTTATTAATTAGCCCTTTTTGAAAGAAAAATAACTGTACTATGAATTGATGTCTGGGAGGTATAACTGACTGTTTCTAATTTTTAAATGTGGTGGAGAGTTAATCTTTCAGTTTGAAACATCCATCATGTATGATTTATTTTGTTGTTCATTTTCATCTTTGTTCAGTGAGTTATCGATCGTGTATTTTATTCTAAGGTAATCCTAAGCATCACAGATAAAGGCTAAATAGCTAAAGGTGTTGCAGTACAATGTTTAAGATAACTAAATCTGACATTTTTTATTTTTCTGTTTTGAGTTGGTTTTGAAGTTTGATTTTTATTCTTTATCAAAGTTTCAGGTTTCATGTTTTTTGTTCTTTATTTTCCCTGCATTTCTATTTATTAATACATTGTAGAAAAGTTGGATTATGGTTATAATCTATTTTGAATTTTTAGTTTTAGCAGAAAGAAACATGAAGTATTATTTACTTTTATTTTTTTCTTCACATCAGAGTTTGTTTTTTCTCAGATTTTTGTGGAATGTATAGCAACAGTTTTCAGTCTTCATGACCCACTTGAGAGGTGATAGGTAACTTTTTGTTGATTCAAGGACAGTTTTTGGTCTGTATTTTAATAATCACTCTTTAGATAAATACAGCTTTTTACTTGGGACATTAAGGAACCATAAAAGGGCACATAATTATAACAGAATTTTTTAAAACATTGATGAGACAGTCTTTCTAGCAAACTCTCTATATCATTTAAGTATTTTCCTAGATCATCATAACATAGTTCAGAAGCAGAGCTCATAAGCATGTTTGCCTTGGAAAGCTGTTTAACTATTTCATCTCGATGCTGACTTATGCTATTATGTCTTTTATGACAAGGTATTTTTTATAGCATCATCATTGAGCTTGTATATTAGTGGTAGCAGCTACTGAGGATCTGGTGTAGTTATTTTTTCAAATAAATCTATGAGTCATACTTGGAGATCTTTTTGGAAATTAAAGATTATGCCAATATGATGGTCATATCTTTCAGTTTAAGTTTTAACAAATTTGTTAAATGATGGCAGCAGACCAAAATCCTAAAGATTTTCTGACCCAAGTTTTCAATGTTAATAGCAGTTAAAGTATATCAAGGTTTATTATCAATAAAGCTATATTTTCATCATTTAAAGTGTAATTCTTGTATAAATTATGCAATATTCATCTTAAAATTTGTTAATCTACTTCTAAGACATGATTTTTGAATAAAAAAATTTTAATTGAATTTTTGAATTCACTTGCTTGAAAATATCAAATAAAAATAAATTAACCCGATCTTTTTCCTTTTCAAACCCTTTATTTTGATATTAAGATGCTATTTTGCTATTGATTTTGCTTTTATAAAGGCTTACTAACATTTGAACAATGGAGAAATATGAAAACTATGAAATCATTGAATTCTTAATTGATCCAATTTTCAAATCAGTTCGTGTTTGACTGTATTGTTTAGTACTGCATCACTTTCTACGTAGGGTCAGATGCATGGCAAAAGGAGGACATGTCCTTACTTGCTGTCTTCCAAGCATATGAAAATTTTAAGCTTTTGCCTGGCTTTCTCCCCATTATGTTGTGTTAACCCTCAGTCTGTCAATAAATTATTTTGAAAAAATGATTATCCCTTTTGAAATTGATCATAACACGAAAATAATAAATAATTTTCCATTGTATTTTAAATAGAAAATACCTGAAGAATCGAATTTCCATCTGATTGACTTTTCTAAAAAATAATAATTACAGAATATTGAATATGTAATCAATAGAAACAATGTAGGATAAAAGCAGCCTTATTAGATAGAATGGTTAAATAACTATTTGCTATATTCTCACTTCAACTGTTCTGTTAAATTCAACATGATATCATGTAAATTATGTGGGAATAAAGCATTTTCAGTAGTTATTGGTTTCAAGTATTAGCCTCCAGTAACAACTTCTGTATAAGAAAGGTCCAAATTGAAAATGCAAGCACTTAACAGTCTCCTTAGAGCTGATTCCTCTCTTACATGAAAGTCTAGTCTAGCTCCTTCGATTATTCAACCTGCAACAAACCGTATTTTCTGGTAGATAATCCACGTGTCATCTATACAAAAAATTTAGAAAAATTATAAAAATAACAGTGCGTGATATACAATGGAAAATCTCGTTTCATTGAATATCTTGAATATTGAACTCTGAAACAAATGACTAAACAACACACGTCATATATCGCAGAAGTCACAGAGTATATACTCGCGTACTAGGACAATTGTATTTCAACTAACATAAATATTTAACATATACATTATACATTAAAAATGTTAACGTAATCAAATAATTCCATTCAAAATTCAAGAGCAATTATCATAAATATTACAGTAGTGAAAAAAAATTCTCGTCAACATAATAACAATTTTGAAATGCGTGTTATCTATGCATTATCACAGTGAAGAAATTTTTTAAATGTGTGTTATCTAGTAGGTGCGTGTTATTTACTAGAAAATATGGTACTTTTGAGGGATGCAAGCAAGATATCCTTCTGTCATATTGTGATGTCATGTTTATCCCTTATGCACTTTTATCTACTCCTGTGACTGCAGGAGTTAGAATAACTGAGTTATAATAACAGTTATTCTTCTCTCACGATGATGGCAACTTAGTTATCGAAATATGTATCGAGAACAATACTTGCTAAGCGCGACCACGGAGAACCCCAACCCCCGCTGGTGGGAATTCTTCAACGGTTAGTTTCTTCGTAAACAACGGCTATTTGGAGCTTTTATCTAACTCTGATAACTAAATTATGAAGCTATATAGTATTTATTCTAAGTATCTGAAGTATGCTTCTTGATGTTCCATGTTTTCAACATTAATCTTTTTTGAAGTGGAATCATCAAGAATTAGAATAAAGTGTTAAAATGCAAAAGTATGCCTCTACAATATTTACATTTATGGTGCTTGCATGAACTTAATGAAATCAAGGTATATCAAAATTATTTATTTTCTTTGTTATATAGCGTATTAAATACTGTGTAAACTTTGAGAGAGCTTTACCTGTTCTACCCTAAATTTTTTTTCAAATAGTAAAATATTTTTCTTTCTTAATGCATAATGCACTTATTTCTTCCTGTTACAGATCTAAATCGTAGAATTTACAAACTCGAAGCTGCTAATTTTTGTTGATTAGTTTTCCTTATATTCTCAAAATCTCTCTTGAAACCTCTATTTGATGCTTTTAAGTTTCCCAGAACATTTTTTTGTGAAGATTCTTTAGGTCTCTCATTGTAATTGCATTGTTTCAGTCTGCAATTCAGTTTGTGTTTAACCCAGGGAATCATTAAATAAAATAATGGGTTGGGTAGAATGCTGTAAGCAGTGTCTTCTCAGCTATTTAAGTTTCAGGTACATTGTAACAATTCTGAAATGTTGCAATTTCCTATTAATTACATCAACTAAATGTACATTTGTACAGGTGACTGCTAAGTCAGGCTTGATAGAAGTAGCTGATGCTGGAATATAAGAAAGTTAAGGATTCCTCTGATTTTTCTTTTTCATTTCTTTCTGACTAAATCTTTGTTTTTCTAGGGAAAGGTTGTCACCAAATATCAAAAGAAATTCAGTTTCTTTTCCTTAACCTTTTTAATTTCTTCTTAAGTTCTTTGATAAGTGGCAATTGCGGGAATTTGCTGTTTTCAAAGTCGTTTTTCTGGGACAAGTAAAGCTTTCTTGGCAATGCATGCTTTTCAACTCGCAGAGACCAGATGAGCATCTTCTCAAATACATGGATATATGGGCGGAGCCATTTCGTTGCCATCGTTCACCAAGTATATTATCTAGCAAGGTAAGGGCTATGCATTACATGCCCAGTGACAAGATGATAGTTCCCAATAGGTCATGAATCTTTATGCGCCAATTAATATATCAGTTGATGTTAGGTGTACTAGGACGAAACTCCAATTTGGGACAACAGTTAGGTTGCGTTTTTTTATGAAAAAATCGTCATATTATGACTCAGTTTCTTTTATTATACTTTGTACTTGTGTACTGTTTGTAGTTGTGATTATAAGAAATGTCAGTGAATTTTGGAACAGATAATGCTACTGAAATGATACCAGGCCAACAATATCTCTGTTATTGAATTTTTCATAATCTTACAGTTTCAGTGCTCAAGATGAAGGTATTTCATTGAATAAATTTGATATTCTTTTAAAATTAAATTATTAACTAAATTGACCCAAATCAGTATTATAATCAGTGAATGGAATGATGTTTGAAGAATGTTTAACTGCAATTATATTTGTCCAAATGAAAGTGATATCCATTCATGCATTTTTGAAATTTTTCTGGGATGAAAGTTACCTTGAAGTTAGTGTGTACTATAGTATTTCTCTCAAGACCAGTATAATGGAAATATGGAATAGAGTAGTATTTTTGCCTTAAGTATTGGTGATTTAACATTTCTCTCTTTCTCTCAACAGCCCCCAGTGTGGCATCGGTACAAGCAGCAATTGAGCACATTTTCCCTCTGGTTTACGAGTTCAGGAAAGAAAGAACTCCAGATGAGCTAGCTCAAAATCCTTCATATCTGCCACTTAGTAGGCGAGGACAGAAAAGGAAGCTTCCTCAGGGACCAAAACTGCCTCCTAATAGACGCTTCGTGTATTCAGTGGCCAGTGAAGATGAAGATTTTGAGGAGGAGGAGGAGGAGTTAGAGGACTATGAGAGTGACAGTTGGGAGTAATTCTCATCTCTTGGTTTTGTGTGTTCCTTTTATTGCAGATCTGTGAAAGAAAATTTGCAGTATTGCTACAGTAGAAAGCAATCTGAAAGGACCTTCCTCATTTTCTCTCATTCTCTGGCTGGGATAGTTACCCCACATTGGCATTTACATGCTGATGTGAATGTTGCAGCATTAGCAAGTGATAGAAAGGCTCTTGTTAGGGAGACAGGACTAAACATGCACAATCAAATTTTCAAGAAGTGCATTCAGGTCACCCTACAATTGATTATATGAAGGACAGCAAGTAATGAATTGATTTGATAAGAGTGTTCGTGTGGGGAAAATTGTTTGGAAATTTTCCTTCCTTGCTTTCTCCCCTTTTTAGGATACCTATGAAAAATTTCCTATGATTCCTCTCTGGAGACTGATCCACAAACCAATAATTTTTAAAGCAAATAAGGGTATGGTGATTCTTTCCCAATTTTTTACGCATAAACTATGGATCCCAGCCTGAATGAGTATACTTGCTCGTATTACTGACCTGCAGCAATAGTAAGGAAATTGAAATGTGACTGTGAGAATAGAGCTTTATTTGTTTGAGAAAATGGATGTAAATTTTAGTCATACAGTTTCTTAAGAAGCTGAACCAAAAGATAACTTTTAATTATTTAAAGAAGTCATTCTGTTATTTGTTTAAACTCTACTGAAGTAATTTGAGAAGTTAGGCATGAATTTTTTCAAGATATGGCAATTTGTGTTCCTGGTCTCATAGAATGTCTAGAGTCTCTGCCCTATTAGATTGATTAGGTTCCTTGTTAAATGTCTGCTTGTTAGGGATTTTGTGTGCCTGTGCAATGAATGATAGAATGAATGCTTTTTGAAGAGGAACTTACAAAGGCATAGAAATGAAATTAGGTTGGCCAATTACTGTATTTGGAGTTTCTCCCTAGTTTTAGCCTTCAGCTTTGTTGCTGCCAATAAAATGCTAGGGAGAAGTGTTTAAAAGTGGAAATTATCGCACATGTGCCTGTCTTCAGTGAATGCCTGGATGTATTTGTGTGCCTAAAGGAGTGAATTGTGTTAGGCAATCTTGCCTGAAAAGAGAAGAGCTTAGTATTTGGATTTGAATTAATTTTAGTGTTCAAAGAAAGAATCATTCATAATTTCAGTTCCAAAATGCATTATTGTGACTTTGACTTCATCATTTATTATTAACTCTAAAGGAAGTTGATTCATTTAGTGACATCGCTACAACTCACAATTAAAGATATTTATTTTCTTTGTAAATATCAGGAGATGGTGTGATTTGCATAAATTAATTCATTTTGGAAGTGATTTTTCAGGACTATTTTGCCAGAGGTCATAGCCTTCATTCTGATGTAATGATGCTTCCATCTCTACTCATTTCTCTTAAATTATTTTTTCATGTACAAATTGTTTGACCATTATGTAATCATGTCTTCATCATTGCTGCAGTTTGTATTTTGTTTCCTCTATGTTAGCAGAACTCAAAGAAAAGGAAATTCAATTCATCCTCAACAATGAATTAATTTTTTGTTTCCTAGTAATGTGACAGGAGTCTCTGAGACTTAGAATCCATATCTTTCATAGCATTTGTATGGTCTCTGGTCATTGTGGAGAAAATTTTTGACGTTGGCATTTCAGTAATTTTCAATGCCTTTCTTTTTTGGCATTGTTTGCAAAATACAATTCTGCTTAATTTCACTTTTCCACACGATGTACAGAAATATTTACAATTATCATTTTGTTTTTCAAAATGTGTTATTTATTTATATGCCAGCTAATTTTTTCCATTTGCCCACAATTTTTGTAAGATGTAATTAATTACGATCGTCGAAATTTCGAGTGTGCAGTTTGATTAAGCCGTCAAAAGTGTTCAGTCGCTGGACTTAGACGAAACCTTCTTCCTTACAGGTTTCCTTTGGTGGTGTCTTCGTTGGCTATATTGCGTGTTAATAAATGTAACATGTAAACTTTTCGCCCATTTAGTAAAGTCTGAGGCGATCTTTGTGATTAGTCAATCTTGAATAAAGAATTACGTACAGAACATCCTTGTCATTTTTTATAATTGCGGCCCGTAGTATTCTTTTGTAAAATTACCAACTTATCAGAGGCATATTTGCGTAAATACTTTTGGCGCAGATGATTATTTCATTGTTGAAACCACAGTATCTTATCAGGAAAAATCTTATTTTTTTTCTGGTTCATAGAGCTAGTTTTTCATAGAAATGTCATTCTTTAATAATGCTAAACTCAATAGATACAATATATTGGTCGCTATTCACGTTTTATAACAAATGAAATGCGCAACCGTATCTTGTGTTTACTAATAGTTCGAGAAACAGTAACCCTATTCAGTATGCAATAATGAACGAGGAAACGGAAGATGCTTATGTCCATCATGATGATTTTACGCTATCCTCGGAATGGGAAAAGTTCATTGACAAACTTGAAAAAATAATATTTAAATGGAAGTTACATGAAATTAAACCTGGTCCATATCTTAAGAAGGAGGACTACGTGAACGGTTTTTGGGAAGTTATAACAGAATCAGTTGAATTTGCTGGTAATGATTTTTTAAATTTTGCTGGTAGATAGTGCGGAAAACATACTTATGAATGATTCATCTCTATTAGATTTCAAGTTTGATTTTCGGAAGTACTGTTTGAAACCAAGAAAAGATGAAAACGATCAGTGCACTCCTGTCAGTCCAGTTTCCGACGAAGATGAATCAAGTGAAGATTTTGTCAGAACTTTTGAAACACTTTTGGATTTAAATTCCTCAGAAAACTGTTTTATACCACCAGTAGAAGTAAGTATCTTCGATATTTTGCTGCTGTAATTTAGGATGGGTTTCAATCGTTTCTTCAGTTTCTAATTTTCTTATTGCACGATTTCGTTACTATTTAACTTACAGTAATTCTGTGATCTCCAAAGAAGTATCGAAAATGTATTATTTGATCGGTTGTGGTATCCCAATTAAATCTCGAATTAGCTCTACTTATAAATTAAACTTCAAGACTTAAACCCAAAAATATTTGATGATAAAATAGTTCGAAGGAAATTAGGTGGTTCATAAGATAGTACGAACATTCTAAGTTAATAAAATACTATTATTTTGCGGTCAGTGGGATGGAGTTTTTCCGTATGAAAAGTTGACTTAGTTTGCCAAATTCCTGTTATACTTCCATTTGTATGGATGTGTGATAAAACATTAGTAACAGCAATACATCATCGTCTGTCATTAATCACAATTTCCTAATGTTGTTTTGTGTGACTTGCTAATTACTAACTGTAAATTTTTCATGACTCGACTCTGAATATTTCATTATCCCTCTATCAATTACTTGAAACTCCTATTTCCTCATTTCTGAGAGGATCTGTGCTGCCGACCGTACAAAATGTAAGATACTTTTTCAACTTTACTAAATTGTGGTCAGAGTCAGCATCAGTAGTCAGTTATTCTAAACACCTAAACCTCCTTTAAATGTTATCTGACCAAAATGTGGCCAATACTCTCACTTTCTCCCCATATTTATCTTTCCCAGTGACTGCGTTTCAATCCCCTATTAAAGTCAGATTTTTCCACTCTTTTACCTCTTCCAACTGTTGGTAGACCAAGCCTATTATATCATCACAGTGATCACTTGTGAGCATATACACAACACTATCATGATATTCAATTGTTCATATTTTTGTACTTTGTATATTACCAAATCAGTCATTAGTTCAGTGATGGTTCAGTATTTATGATATTTTGGTAGCCTGCTTTATTCTCTATCACCAATAATAATAATAATTTCTTTAATGGAAACAGAAATAACTCAATTACATTCATGTTAATTATAGTTATCATTTTTAAACAGATTCAACCATACCCTAATAAGAAATACCCAATCAGCTGGTACTCAAACGAGGGACCTTGGAGTTGGAATGCTTCCTTACCAACAACTCTCCCATCACAGCTGAAAAATGTCTTTTCCTTCTTTAAGAGCTCTACAAATGTCTTCTCCAAATAGTGTCTCCCTCAAAAAATTACTTATACACTATTGATCCAGAAAGTACCTCCTCCTTTCTGCTATACTTAACAAGCCTTGCCAAAACATTCCAGACCTCCAATCTAGTTTTCCTGGCCATAGTCTTTCTTCTTTCCTTGTCATCCCCTGGGTAAGGGTTTCATGTAATGAAGACCAAGATGTTGCCACTCTTTGCTGTGTGCAACATACCCTGGAAAGCTGAGTTTCATTTTCATCAACACCAATGACATCATTCTGGCATGTCATATTACTATAGGCAAATAGTGGAGGTAGTCCTCCTTGCCTTTCTCATTGGCATTTTTAATGCAACATTATCTTTCCTGTGGGACAGGAACTACATAAACAACATTTTCCTCTGGATCCTACCTATCAACCTTACTGGCGTGAGTGACTTGCTGGGAATACAGTCCCAGCAAGTTAAGTCCTCTGGCTTAGTGGTTTTCAATGGAAGCTGCATGGCTGTGCTGGAGTCATGCCATACATAGAAGAGACTTTAAGAATAATACTTAAAGCTGGGATAATAAAAATTTTAGATGAACCTTGAGACATTTGATAGTTTCAAGCAAAATCTGTTGGAGCATCATATTTAAAACTTTCAAAAAGAAATAAGGATAAACTGTCCACCATAACCTGTGTAGTCTATAACCTTTTTTCTTTTGAAAATGTTTTGAGTTATGAGAAATAGAGTCTAGAATAAAATATTTGTAGAATAATATTTTTATAAAAATCAATTAAAAA
>KZ308583.1:631477-702261 GCA_000376725.2 Ladona fulva
CCCCCTTTCCCCCCTTCCCCCACCCACTCCCTTGCTTTCCCCTCATTGCTCCTCTTCCTATATATTGTGACTTTGCTCTGCTTCCTGTACCTGATGATGATGTGACGCATCGAAACCTAGGTTGTTTTATTAAATATCCTGTGGTAATGAGTATAAGTGTTGTCTTAACGTTTCATATTGAAAGGATTTTTGATTAAAGATCAAGTATGTTATCTGTGATATTTGATGAAGGAAAATATCTAGATAGATCTAAGATAGATATTTTAAATCTTAATAGTGCCTGATCATTGATGAAAATTCATCATTCTATTATCTCTTTAGGGTTGTCCATGGCTTGGTAAGAGGCTAAAAGTAGGAGCTTTATTAAGGAATGTTCAAGATCCCAAAACTTGTCCAGCTGATAGTCTAACATGGAGAATGGCCTTAGCTCTTGCTTATGTATATCAGAAATTTGGAGGAGCAATGGCAGCTGCTCACCTTTGGTATGAAGTCACTCAGGAGGCCCGTTACCGCTGGGACAAGTTAATTCCTCTTCCTGGGTAAGTGCTGGTTGCTCAGTTTATTCCATCTAGGATTGTATATTGTGAGATTGTATAGAGATAGGATTTTGTGACATATTTCTGAATGATGAAGCAAGAAGAAAATATCATACATGTAACAAAGCAAAATCTTTGTCCATCCATTTGTCTGTCCCCCTCACTATCTTGGAAACTGCTTGATATAGAGATATGAAACAAATTGCATTATGTTTCTACGAGATTGACAGGCCCATGAAAACTGTTCACATTTGTCAGAAGGATCGGGTTTGAACCCAGGAGCCCATAATAATAGGTTTTCATAAGAAATGCATGTTAAGTTCATTTTCATGTCTTGCAAATTATGTTTCTTTTGCAAAATTAAATTAGAAATAATGGTCCTACAAAATTGAGACTTGTGCCAAAAGGAAAGAAAATAATTATAGATTTTTATTTCAGTTGTAATATATTGATGTAGGTACAAAATTGTGAGAATTTTGATTAAATATACAGAAAAGTTGTAAACTTTTGCTGCAGTACATAACTCATCCCCTTGGTGATCAAGGGGGTTGTTGAAGTCGAGCTCATATAAGTACACTATGATTATACGTCCATATAGAGTCAATGGTAGGGACTAATGATGGACTTTATGTTGAGGGGGCAATTTTTTGAGATTTCAGCATATGCTAAGTATGACGTACAAATCACAGGGACTAACATATGGCCGTGTGGGAGTGTTTCTTAATCAACCTGATTTACCAAAGGACATTTATATGTTGGTTTGTTGCAATCAATACAACAAAGATATATTATGGTGAAAGAAAAGGAAGATTATTTGGAGTTGATTGAAACACAAAGGAGATATTAAAGCTGTGAGTTTATGTAAATCCCACAAGCTGCAAAGTGTTTGACGAAATCGAGTTTGTAATTTTTGCAATTCTGCTGATATTCCTAGCTTAATATGCTGATTAGTATCTATATAAAATAGGGTATGACTAGGTTGTGTGTCCATTTATCATAATTCCATCTGCTTGATGGGGGAATTTACCAAACGTGATTATTGATATTGAACTAAATTTTTTATTCTATAAGAATATACTTAGAATTTAAAAGGAGAATTAATGGTTACATTTGTGAATGTTAACATCAAAATGGCAATTGACAAAACAGTCCTTCATACATTTAATTTTGGGCAAATGTATACAAAATTTATCCCTCACCAATCAAACCGTCTACTTGTCATAATTATATTATTAAGGACCAACAATTGACACTTTCTGACGTGGAAAGACTGGATGTATACAATAACAGATATTTAAAAAAATAAGTTATGTTCCATCATGCTTGACATTTCATGCTTGATGTTTACTTGTCAGAGAATAAAAACTGATACTTCTATAATAAATNTTTGGTATTATTAATATGAATTGTGCTGTATTATGAAAACACAAGAATTATTAAAATCCCATTTTATGAGATTATCATGTAAATATTGAAAAGTACTATCGCCATACAAAATGGTTATGAAACAACAATCATTCATAATATCTTAAGAAAACAAACCCACAGACTAAAATTAAAACAACACACCACATTATCAAACGAAAAAGAAAAACAAAGAAATTTATCAAACTTCCATTTGCACCAGGTCTCACTGACAAACTACAACAAACCTTCTCAAAACATGAAATGCATCCTGTCTTCATCAATAACAACAGTCTAAAAAATTTACTTAAAAATCCCAGACAACACTCCCATTACACAAAAGTCCGGAATTTATCAGATAACTTGTAAAGGATGCAAAAATAGTTACATAGGACAAAGTGAAAGGAAAATTGAAACCACATTCAAAGAACATATAGCTCATTTTAAAAACAATAGATTAAATAAATCAAGCGTAGCATTACACATCCAAAATTGCAATTATCCCATACACTTAGAAGTTTTGAAAATTTTAAAAACAACTCTAAACTAGATGCTTATGAAAGTATTTTCATACATAAACAAAAACCAACAATGAATAGTGACCGTGGCCCAATCCCTTCCTCCCATTTGTTTACACTACTACGTCACACCACAAGGAATCCAGATTTAAATACCACGACAAACATATATAATATTCAAACTACTGAAGATGAGAACATAGTTCTCAAAATATGTTCATAGTGCCTTGATACGTGTGTGCTTCCCTGCAACGTTACTGGACTATACCAACTGGACCATACCAAAGGCAACAGAGAACCACAAAACATCTGACAGCTTAAGGAGTCAATTTAATTAGAATATAACTCTACTGATATTGAGTTTTTGTCCATAGAAGGGATTTTAATACTGAAAAACAAATTTGGCTATAAATCTGACCAACTGAGTGTGTAGTCCAAAATGTGGTGGAAATCCATAAAAAGTATATAAATGCTNGGCTGAACTTGGATTAATACTATCTAGACGTTTGTATGCAGAATTATCAGTCAGCTGAGGTAACACCTATGTAGGTCTATTGTAAGTACCAACAGTATTTGAAATAGGTTCACATAATGTATTAATCATGGAGAGAGAAAAGGACAGTCAGAAAGTTACTTTAACCATGTATTCTTTATCATGCAGTAAAAGAAAGTAAAACTAACTAACTACTGCATACTTTGTATCATTCAGTCATGCATATCAGTGGTATATTCATGTAGTTTGATTATGTGCATCCACCTTACTCTATAACCATATTTAAAATTTTCAAGCATAAAATATTCTATTAGAAGGATAAAGCAGTTATTGTACATTCAAATCTAAATTCAAACTATAATAAATCTTGTATAGTTTGATAACTTCTCTAAGTTAATATCTAGAAGGTAATCTCAACAACTAATCTAGTTAACGCATAAAGTTTCTGTAAAATTCAGAACTGTTTTTCAAATGAAATTAAGGTTGCTTGAATCAAACAAAGCAAATAAAATACAAATATATTTTTAAATACAAACTTACATGTACATATCTGCTGGCTGATTGGAAAACCATATATTTTACAAGTATAAATGCACTCAGTATAAGATAAATATTGATATTACACAGTAAGCATTAATTATTTACAGAATATATCTTTGTCATGAGTCTTTATAACTATCAACAAAAAACAATTGTTGCTCTTTGGATATCATGTATTGCTTTCACTTGTTTTACATTTTGTATTGAGTCATTTGGTGGAAAGGATTGCACTTCATTGGCACCACTCTATTAAAGTCAGATCACTGGGGAGGGGCAATGTAGCAGTTTTGGGTATGAACACAATTTTAAAGCTGTACTAGTCGATCACCACCTCTTCCACTTGCACGTGTTGGATTTCTGGCTACATAGATATCCAGGTCATGGTCAGTCCAGTTATTGTCAGAAGTGGTATCATAGCCCCCTCCACTTCCTCCTTGACCATATCTTCTCCTAGATTTTGCTGTGTTGTTTCCTCCTCCGCCACGGTTATTACCTCCTTGATTCTTTCTTGCACGTTGTTGGTGTTGACAGGTGTTTGCTCCTATGTCATAAGAATGTGGGTAACCTGTTCCACTTGCCCTGCCTGACATTCTTTCAGAAGCCAATGATATGTTTGTGAGTGAATGCTGTGACATTCTCAATCCACCTGGGTAAACAGAAATCATTTGATAAATTTATTTTGTAATTAGCCAGGTTTACGCATGAGCAAGTTTTTGTTATTTTCACTGATAGAAGGAAAAATCTTTTCCAGCCACTTAGATCAAATCTTAAATCTTTTCCAAGTGCTATACCAGAAAATGAAATTGGAAATCTAGCTAATCTACTCAATGTGTTAATATAGTTAGTAGCAAATTCATTTAAATTTCTGCATAAGTTACAAAAGATGAATGATGACTATTGATAAAGAATTTTTCTGTTAATGAATATTGCTTAGTTATAAAGGTTTTTGTTTTTAATTTACCATTCCATGTTGTAGCAACTGGTAGACAGGTTATGTTTGCATTGTAATTCATATTTGCATTTCACTACATTTTCCATGAATTTCTGCCTGCCATGGCATGCTGCTGTTTTATTGTTTCTCTTTTTAACGTTTTCACTATCATATTTTTAAATAAAGGTTTGAATCATAACATTCTGTTTTCTTTTTCATTTATGTATGAAATTTGAATGTGCTACAGAATTTTAGATCGTTATAGAGGAAGAAATTAATCACAGATAAATAAAAAACGGTGTTTACAGTTCCTCATCTATGTTAAAAACTCTCTATTTCTATTCTGTATAGTTAGTTATGTCCATATATACCATCAAAGAAGCTGAAATTTGACCTTCTCACTTATAAATTATTGCAAAAAACTTTCACTCCAATTTGCAAAATACTACCATGCATTATGGTATATCTAAGTATTGTAAATTCTAATAATTTTCCATTTTTCGTTGGATGAAATGATCATTAAGAGATTCATTGAATGTGGTTTGGAATTTTTACCCCTGTAAACAATACATAGCGTATTCATTTAATACATGTGGTTATAAACTCATCAGTTTAGCTGTACCTCAAGGGATACTGAAAGATTGTAGATATATGTCAGTGAGTAATAGATATTTATTTATAGAGAAATCTGGGACAGTAACTGCTGTTTAAATCTCAGTTTTTACTGTGCAAGGAAAAGTGTTTCCAAATTATGACTAATATTATTGGAAATTTACTGTTTACTTTTTTCCCTTAATAACTCATCTAATTTAGTTTGCTCTAAAAAATAAATCTATTCACTTTTACATATTGCAGCTTTTTTAGGGAATCATTGGGAAAAGAATATTTAGATTTAGTATTTCAATACAGAAAATTATCAGCTTGGGCACATAGATAGGGAATTTGCTTTGCAAACATACCTTAAACTTGAGCTTGGTTGCATTTAGATATGTATAAGGGTATTATTACATTTTGTAGAATTCCTTGTATACTTTGATATTATATTTGAAGCAATCATTTTGCAGGAATTCAGTTTATAATACTTGTAATTTATATAATCGATTCAGAAATCTTCATCTAAAACTTTTTCTTTCATTACTGAAAAAAATGTGCACAGTTCATGTAAGTATATAAAATCACCAGCATTTTTACAGGACTTATATAAATATGTGGTGATACCTCAGCTGTCAAAGATAATCTATCAAGGAATTAGTTTTTGAATTGGCAAGTGAAAATGTGATTTTTCCATTGGGTCCCTCATAAAAAAATATGTTAAAATACTACCAAGAATCACCTAACTTTTTTAATAGTTACAAAAATTAACACCATTCAGTACTTTTTTGTCTGCACACTTTTGCATCTGCTTAAGCATTCATTATATGGCTGAACTTGGATTAATACTATCTAGACGTTTGTATGCAGAATTATCAGTCAGCTGAGGTAACACCTATGTAGGTCTATTGTAAGTACCAACAGTATTTGAAATAGGTTCACATAATGTATTAATCATGGAGAGAGAAAAGGACAGTCAGAAAGTTACTTTAACCATGTATTCTTTATCATGCAGTAAAAGAAAGTAAAACTAACTAACTACTGCATACTTTGTATCATTCAGTCATGCATATCAGTGGTATATTCATGTAGTTTGATTATGTGCATCCACCTTACTCTATAACCATATTTAAAATTTTCAAGCATAAAATATTCTATTAGAAGGATAAAGCAGTTATTGTACATTCAAATCTAAATTCAAACTATAATAAATCTTGTATAGTTTGATAACTTCTCTAAGTTAATATCTAGAAGGTAATCTCAACAACTAATCTAGTTAACGCATAAAGTTTCTGTAAAATTCAGAACTGTTTTTCAAATGGAAATTTTCTGAATTAATTATTAATTTTTATATTTATTTTACAATTTCAAGTAAATCTTTGGCCCAATCAACCATTTGTTAATTTTATGAACACCCTGCCTCTTCCAATGGCTATC
Source organism: Ladona fulva (assembly GCA_000376725.2). Lineage (NCBI taxonomy): Eukaryota > Metazoa > Arthropoda > Insecta > Odonata > Libellulidae > Ladona > Ladona fulva. The sequence continues at coordinate 637,928 of KZ308583.1, forward strand.
AAAAGTTACTTATGTACATATTGAATGGTTTGAATTCCACTTACTTGGTCTGGCCAAAGGATGTCGAGCTCCTGACAAATAATTGTTGTTTGAGATTCCTGAGTAGCTACGTTGTGATTGACCATCTGCCATTGAGCGACTTCCTCCTGCATTTGTTGCTCTGCTGTTTCCTATGCCATCTATTCCTTTTCCACTGAGTCGAGATGCATGAGAACGTGTCATAGGACCTGCTTTAAATAACAGTTATCCTCAGGTAATATTTGTTTTGTTGAATGTCTTCCCTCAATATCTTTGACGTTTCCAGTAGTAAATGCAGATTTATTGCTTTTCCAGTATGTAATAGATGTTTTGGTACCGTCAAATTGGGCAGATGGAGTGATCTGTGTATATCTTTACGATATGATGTTGCTAGTTCATATGCTGGGCTCAATTGGTGTTATTGATGAATATTGAGTGCAGCTTTATGAGAATTCTCTTCAGTGTATTTTTAAACCTTTTATGACTCTTATTCTGTTGGACTGTGGGCTAAACTGGCTCGTGTTTTGTAGGTGTCCATTTTCTGAACTGAAGAAATTTCTAAGTTATTTCATAGATATTTTGAATTATGAGAATTTCTATCTCATTTGATCAAAATATAAAATGATGCATTTATTTGACTTTCTGTTGTTTAAAAATGATTTTTGCCATAATTAAAACATGTAACTAGTTCCCTATTTATTGTTGGAATATTCATCAAATCATAGCATCATCAAGTGTCTTGATTGCTGCTCTGTCTCTCTGTTATGACTTCAAATCACAATTGTTATATTTATCGATTGAATATATTCATAAACATTTTTGTTCTTTTGTTATCTTAATCAGTTCTCATCAAATTAGGCTCTTATTTTGGCATTTTTCATTAAATATGAATCTATCCTTATTTTCTCATGACATATTTACCCTCCATAGTTTTAAAAATTTGAATTCTGAAAGAGTGTACTTATGTGTCAAACTATGAAAGGTAGAAAGAATACCTTCTATCACCTAAGGTACCTCTTCAAGCTTTATTTTTGATTCAGATTAAAGTGTCAGTATCTTGGATTGTCATTTAGAAAATACACCTATTATCTTCTTATTTTTCATGTATTCATTACTTATCTGTAAAAAATTAATGAATGTACATAACATTATTGTGCGGCCTTTCTTCTTTAATTTGTTTTTCCAGTTTTGGTTTGCTGTAAATTTTATGAGAGAGTGAAATGTATGTAAAACATGAAGGTATCTTTTTGAATTATGACATTTTGTGATGTGCTCATGCTGGTTTTGTGAAAAAGAAAAGCGTAATTAAGCAGTTTTGCGATACAAACAAATTCAACAAAGTCTGTGAAATTTGCCATGCAGATTTTGATGCACATCATGCAGAAAATTAAGCTACTCAATTTACAAGCCTAAAAAGTAATGGTTTCCATTAGCCAATTCACTGCAGTTATTTATTATTGAGCATACCCTTGTCACAAACTTTTTAACACATTGTAGCTTCTTGGATATTTTGAAAAAAAATAAAGAATGCAAGTTTACAAACCTGACAATTATGCAGCGGTACAAAAGAATGACACAGCTTATTTAGCTTAGCCAAGTAAGTGTAAATACTGTAGATCATGTACTACAATGTACCCTTGGACTGCTGAGTGGTGAGACTGGGAATTGTCCACTAACCCACCTAATGACTGACTCTGCAGTGAATGGGTTAACAAGGAGACCAAACAGTAAAAGTAGTGGGGAATTTTCAAAGATATAGTGACAGTTAAAAATAAAAGAGTGAAAGAAAACATGTGAAGTGCAATTTAAAAATAAATGGCAAGCATTGAAGCATTAAGAACTATTATAAGTATATTTCAGTCTTGGAGTTGAATACATATTTCTGAGTTAGACAGAAATGTTTGATAATGTATTGGAATCTTAAGATAGGTTATATCCCCTGCTTGTTTCACTGTTGGATATGAATGTCTTTTAGTAGAAATGAAAATTTCTTTTACATTCTCTGTCTGAAGTGAAAAATACATCAGTATCTAGGGAGTGCTTTTGAAAGCATGCACAGGGAAAATCACCTGATGTCATTTGTTCAGGATAAACTTGAGGTCTAGGAATGCTTCTGCCACTGTAAACAGATCCTTGCTCCCAATCAGAGGCTATTCCTGCACCCATGCCTGTTGACATGGGAGGTGGCATCTGATCTAGCATCATTGTGGGAGCTTGGCTTGTAGGTGCCCCAACTCCATAAAGAGTTGACCTGTTAATTGTTCCTTTTTGTGAGTATGCCACTGGATGTATTGCATGCATTGGCACAAGATGCGGATGCATCATTTGATGTGGTCCAATCTGTTGAAAAGATAAAATATTTGTATCTTCTTACTAGTCAGAATGCAGCTGCTTATCAGTTTGGATTTTCTGGTGATAGATTTCACCATAAATGATAGTGATTCAAATTAGTTCTCAGTTTTTTTCATTCAGATAGTGATTTAATCCTTAAATGCTCAAGATGTCAATATATTGGCATGCATATCGGCACCTGGAATGTCTTAGGGTTAAAACTTATTCAATTAAATCTGTTTCAGTTTTTGCTTTCTCTGGATGGAAAGGTCATGATCTTTAGAATGTATCTTGAAAAAATATTAGAACAACTTAGGGCATTATGTATAAGTTATGAAATGCTTAATTTGAGAGGTAATTCTGGTAATTTTCTAAGAGAGTTGAGATTTAACTACCATGCCCATGCCAGGACCCAATCCAGCTGCTGCAAGGGCTGCTTTCTTTTCATTAACCTCAGCCTCTGACACTCGACTCTTCTTTTTCCTACTGGTTGCAACAAAAACAACCACTGCTAACACAACAGTGCCACATATGGCAGCACTCGCAGCAATGGTAATTTTATCCATATGTTGACTTCCTCCAGTGGAGCTTCCAGGAGGTGGAGTTCCTTGGTTTGCACCATGTCCACTAGGAGAGGTACGAACTTCCTTACACTGGCTGAAAGGTACACTTTCAGGAGTAACTGAAGGTCTATCCAATGAAGTGACACAAACCACAATGCACTCCTGCAATAGAAAGCTTCAATCAATGTTTATTTTAATTTTCATTAAAACTGTACCCTTTTATATTTTATCAGCATCAGTTACTTTTTGTAACCTATGTGTACTTACTTTTGGAGATTTGGAGAGAATTAATCTGGGAAAGTATATATTAGATCAATACTTTTTTACAATAAATTATTCTACAGTAAAATTTTCCTTTTTAAAATTAGAGGTTTACATTTTTGGTTGAGTCTGCGTTTTTGTCCAATGGGTTCAGTTTCAAGGCATTATTTACAAATTTATAGGTGACTTTGAAATAATTTTTAAAAGAACATCTTTCTATCCAACATATTTTATTGGAAAACCCTTTGATAGGTATGATGTTGTATTCTGTATTTTTAGTCAAAAATATTACATTTCATGAAATTATTTAATTTAAAAAGTGGTATTGTTATTACAAATAGCTCCTTGCACAATGCTTGTTGATTGATTCTAAATGTCCTTCTTTATGGAATAAAATCATTCAGTCTTCATAGTTATCAAAGAAAGGATAAGACCTTAATAAATGATGCATTAGGGCAGTGTTTCCCAACCTTTTTGGCCTCAACAACTTTTCTTGCCCTCAAGACAACAAAGACTCAGCAATATACAAAGAGTTCATTTTACTGATTGATGTAATGAAATATTTTATGAATGCTTAGTTTGCTGGCAGGGGAACTATTGGTAGATTTTTTGTGATTAAGTGAAATATTAGAAAAATTAATAAAAAAATGTCATCCACCTGCTTGAGTTGTACAAGTTTGTAAGTCCTGCTAGGAAACATCAAAGGGAAATTGATTAAAAAATTTGACAGACAGAGATTGAGCCCTGGTTCTCTCCAACTTTCCACCTCCTTCATCATTACTCTTAATTTTTATGCCTCTGCTTCATTTTAGATTTAACATTTATCAGTTGATAGCAGTTACTTTACCTGCAGTGGTACATTTTTAATACGAAATTCCCTTTCTGTCGGTTCCAAGGGAGGTCCTCTTCTAAAAGTTGATTCCCCAAAGAGGCGGTATATAACTCTGTAGCCTGAAGACCTTGTTCCTCCATGACCTTTGTTTGCTGGTTCCCATCTTATAATCACAGAATTGTCTTGTCTTGCTATACTTTGCACAATCAAATCTAAATATTTGGCTCCAGGAACCTCATCTGGTTCTCCCAGTTTTGGTTGTTTTTCCTTGTTTTTCTTTTTATCTAGGTTACTGGAAGAAAAATTGTTCTCCATTGAAAATTTGTATCATCACAAGTATATTACTGAAAGTATTTTATATGTTATATTAGGCTGAGAAGTTTGGTAACTGCTTTAGTTCATTGACATTGATACACTCCTGTTTAGCATATGTAACTTGATCAATTAGAAGACTTATGTTGGTTTTATGAAAGGCAAAAGTTTACTCAGTTAATGTTAGTTTTTGTGTGTAATAAAATTTTTTCTTGATTAAAGCTGCAATCAAAAATTTAGTTTATTCATATGCTCTCTTCAAAATTATCATCACTGTGGATTTTTTTGCCCCTCTTTAAAATATACCATCTCCTTAAATTTTTGTTCTGATAAACACATCAATATTCACTCAATTTCATGATTTCCAAGGAGAAAACTTGTAGCATGCACATCAATTCCTGAAATTGTATTTCTTGACTGAGAATAATTAGTCAAAAAAAATTTATGCCTTCCCTGAATACATTTGGCAGCTAAGCTGTTTTCTGTGTCTATCATTTTGGATAGAAAGTTCATAGAAAAAATGGGTTTTTGTGCATTTTCAATGTTTTCAGTTTTCTAAAGTTTTGCTTCGGTTTCATTTAATATTTTCATTCCTCAATTCGTGTTTTAGAATTAATTGTTTGCTGGGTATAAACCTTAAGCATCTGTTGCAAGCCTAATACTGCATTTTGCGGTCATCATTTAAACAATGTGTAGGTTTAAAATGCAGAAAATTTTGACTCAAAAAAGTTTTGCCTCATAGCTTTCAGATGAATTCAGCCCCTACTTTCCACATTTTAAAAATATAACTATAAGTCAGCACTATGCAAAGTTTATTTTCCGTTCGTTAGCTTTTTTAAATTTATCTCTAGCTGATTATTTTATTATGCTTGACAATTTATGCATAAAACAAAGTTATCCTGACAGAAAATATTAAACTAATGAATGGTTAGCAACTTCTTGGCTGATATAGCATTAAATAACAGTTCAAAATTCTTACCTATCTCCGATGCGAACAATAGGAGGTGTTGTTGTCTTATTACGAGGAATTGTGGATGAAGTTGGTGGATACTTCAAAATCTGTGGCTGCTTAGATATGACATAAGATGGCACTCCTGTTGGACCTTCTGTAGGAGTTTGGTCTGTTGAAGTTGTGGCAGTTGTAGTAGTTGTTGGCCTTGCTGTTGTTGTGGTTGTAGTTGTTGTACTTAAAGTAGTCCCAGGTGTTGGAGTTGTAGTTGTGGTGGTTGTTGTTTTAGTTGTTGGGAACTGATCCAAACCCACAGGAGGCTTGTAGGTTGTGATAGGAGGCCTATTTGTTGATGATGTTGAGGTGACTGCTGTCGGAGCCCATGGCTTTTCATTTTCTAGTTCTACCTCTTCAATTACTTCCTTTAATTCCTCCTTTACTTCTTCTTTGAGACTCTCTTCTTTATTATCATCCTCTACACAAACAAGCTCTAATCAGGGAAGAAAAGCATTGGCTTTAGTGATGATTTTATTAGAGACCCAAGTTTTAGTTTACTGTTTCACAATGAAATATCTATTGAATCAACAAGCATAATCAATAAGTTAATTATATTAAGTTTATCTTAGATTGACTAGTTTGCTTATACTGCTGAAATACTCTGTAAATTATTTTTCAAATCATATTATTATATTCACCACATTATTATATCATTTACCTAATAGTTTAATTCTTTTCCTACTATTTTCATTATATTTTTATTGCAAATGATCAAGAAGTAACATTATCTATCTACACATGAAATTGATAAACTTAACAAATTCTTTTCCATTTTAGCAGAGTATTATGATCAAAACTTTTACTTATGAAGTTATATGTCAAGGAAATGAGGAACTAATATCCAGTCAACCTTTAACTGTTAATTTTTTCTCCCAGTTTATTAAAACATAAGTTTGATTTATTTTTGTTTCTGATTCACTGATTGTTGGTATACTTTTAAAATTAAGAAATGACTTTCCTAAGTGTTAGACTGAATATTATGAAGATAGTTGTCATACCTTCTGGTTGAATGAGATGAAATGGTGTTTCTTTAAGTCTTGCAGGAGTTCCACAGAATTGTGGATCTCGTTCACGGCTTGTTACTTGTAAGTCACTTGAACCAGCAGATCCATTGATACCTCCAGGAACTGTTCCATGTTGAATCCATTTAGCTAACCATTTCAATCTGCAATCACAATTAAGAGATCTTCCTCCAATTGATAACCCCCTGAGTGATAAAGCTACAGGTTCGAGCACTTCTGCTGATAGAGTTGGCAGAGGATTCCCATCTAATGCCAGAAGAGTAAGGGATGGTGTGCCCTTAAATGCATTTGAAGGAATATTTGCCACAAGATTGAAGCCAAGGTCCAAGACCTAAAATAATGCAAAAGAAAATATTGGTTTAAAGTCTCATTAGAAAGCTCAATTCTGAATCAAAACAGAATAGGTTTGGTGATATATGATATTTAATGTGGAGCAGTCAGAAGTTGTTTTATCTGAGATTTTCCTATTGAAACTAAACAGTGAGAAATGAGATTGGATTCTGTAGATCTAATGTATTAATTGAGCTTGAAAATATTTTATTATTTTCGTCAGATTTGTTACTTTTACAAAGTATGTTGGCGATCTTTCAAATTTATAATCATGGATTTAAGATTTTTGAAAGGAAAATATTGTAAATGTAAATCAAGAGGTTTGAATGAATGATCCGAGAGATGAATGGTTAATAACCAGAAATCATTCTTTCTTCATGAGTAATCTTTGTCTTTTCTAGTTTATGGAGGACAATTTATATAACTTTAGATTTTGGGTTTCTGCAATTCTCTCACTTTTGCTCAAGTGATGCATGGAATTGTATCATTCTTGCCTTATGAAAACAGTTGAATGTTAATAATCAAGTTTATATCTCCTGTTCTGTGTGAATATTGGCATTTATGTCAAATCTACATACTCTAACATAAAAGATAAAATGTTGCAGAATCCTGTCAGAAGACCACCACGTATTTATCTTTCATACTATTGCTTTCTACTAAATCATGCCCTCTCATATTGATTTCATACTTACTCTAAGTTCCAATAATGTTGATATTGCATTAGTGGGAAAGTCAGCAAGCAGATTGTTGAGCAATGAAAGTGAACTGAGGGTGTCATTGATTCCATAGAAGTCCCTTGGATAGATCCGTCTGATGAGGTTCCTCTCCAAATTCAAAGCTGCTATGGAATCCAGAGTTGACATGGGCCCATCGCTCTTGCCATCAGCTTTCTCATCTGCACTTATTTCTCGAATTGAATTTTGTGAGAGATCGAGGAAAGCAAGAGCTCGTAGTCCTTTGATTGCTGCAGCTGGAAACACTCTTTGTCTTGTCGCCTACAAATAACGATTTTGTTTTAATTATTTAATTCACGGGCTGGATTTATACATGCTTAAAAACTATAATTATTCTTCGTAACGCTTGTCGAAAGTCGTCATTAACCAAAAAAATTCTCTCATTAATTGAGTTACAGCTTGAAAATAGTTCGATATAAGACCTAAATAATTCTTTCACCTTTAAGTCGAGATTCCTCAGCGAGGTTGCCAAGCCACGGAAGGCCCCTGCTCCTGGTACTTTGATGGCGAAAGGATTTCCACCCAGACGTAAAGTTGTGAGAGAGCGAAGGGATGAAAATGCACCTATAGGAATGTTGGTAATGCGATTGTGGGATAAATCGAGTAGAGTAAGCGATGTGAGGGGCCTCAAGGCTTCTACGGGAACGTTTTCGAGGAAGTTGGAGTGCAGGTTAAGATTCCTCAAATTCGAAGGCTCGCCCCTGTACCTGTTAAATATACGACGAAAAAAGCATGTTATCAAATTGGGAACGAAGGCTGCTCTCATGGAAGTGTAATATAGGTGACGGCGGCATGCCATTGCTATATCACTTAGGGACATTCATATAGGTTATTGTGTTCTGGGTTCTCAGGGTAACGCCCTCGGGTTCTTTCGGGAAGTTATTTCTAATCTCATAAAAACTACAGCGAAAAATATTATAACTATTTATTGTAAATATCAATTGTAACTCAATATAGTTATATTTCCATGTCTGCTCTACAGTCAAGTGATAACTGTAAAATTGTGGCTCAGTAATTAGAGAGTAACGAAGACAATTTACGAGTATGAAAATTCAAAGGTAGGCCGATTTATCTTTTCTTGCGCTTGGTGTACATTTGTATTATCTTTATCAGTGCGATTTCTTGTTCATGTAGAAGTGCTGCGATTGTATTAAATAGAAGTTTGAGGTTTCATTATATCTACGAATAGATTGTTGAATTAAAGTACGATTAATTCGATTTAGGAATTTTTTAACCCCAATATGTTGCTTATCAATTATTTTAGTTAATAAAAACAGTATCAAATTATGAACTTGAATGGTGTGGTTTATTGTAAATTTAAAGTAAATAATCAATTTCGAGGGCACGGTAATTTATCTTTTAGAATTTATTTTGTGTAATCTTCCATAGTTTATGGAGGAGTGTGTTAGTAGACTTTGAACGTAAGGGTAGTGTTTCAATTAGCACTCACAAAGATGAGCTGTCTCCAATTAATGGCTGAAACGCGTCGGCGGCAACGCTTCTGATCTGGCAGCCGGAAACTTGTAGACTTCGAGGAACAACTCCTGCAGCTTTAACCAGTTCTGGTCCCAGAGTCTCCAGGGAGGAATTGTTGACGTAGAGGAGATCTATAGGGACGGTGTTACCGCTCGGTGAACGCGTAGACGCTTCTAATCCTTTAAGCAGTAACTGGTAATCAGCAGCATCGCACTGTATAGAGACTTCTTTGGCAGTATTGGAAGCGCATAAACATGCCGCTTGCAACTGTGGAGAGGATATTTGCCACGGGCACTGTGACGCTTCCGACGAAGCAAAGAGAATTACCAGCTGAAAGAGGATGAACCGCAGACTGAAGACCGCGATCTTGGTTGACCTCATGGTGTTTAATCCCGAAGACATCTGTTTTGAATGAAAAGCAAGAAGATTTAGTTGTGCATACGTTTAAACTTAAATAGCTGAGGATTGCAAACAAAGACAAGCAATTTCTGTCTCAGTCTGAAAAATTTCCATTTTTGTGGCTTAGTATGTCTCTTATTTTATTTTTCCGAATTTTATTTTAGTTTTATCGAAATTGACCGTCGTTAATTCACTAGCTGCATAATGGATAGGAATTACCGTCCACGATACGAAAATGACTCGGCACCCTTCATAGAGAAGTATCAAGTGTTGAGATGTTCATCAGACACCAAAATCTTTATACCTGGTATGGTATAGAATTCTTTATTTATTACTTCTCTAAAATTTTTCTCTTGCGTACCTAGGAATTGTGTTCCCTCTTAATTTTCCACATTATCAGTCAGATACCGAATCTCTTTTTGTTAGAGATTCCGTGGGTATTTAGCAGATATTTTGTCTCGGAATTTTCGACTTCCTATTTTTACCTTTAACGGACTCTCGCCAAATGGGGTATCTAAAGAAAGATCGAAAATTCGAGCCTCGCCTTTAGAAACCTCTCCTTTTTTGCTAACCCTGTCGCGAAGCATAAGTTTGAAAAATTTCCGTCTTTCCATCTAGGAATCCTGCGAAATTTCTCTATGAATAAAGGTACAAATTACATCTCGAAGTCGTAACCTCATTATAGCAACTTGATACAATTTAGCAAGCCTGTCCTTGATTATCGTCTACTTTGGAATGAATAGTGATAATTTTTTCTCGTGCTTTTCTCTGCCTTATACCTTTTCGGAATATTTTACGTTTACGTTGATCTAAAACCACTTGACAACATAGAGCAGTGTTTCACTGGATTTTAACACTTACTCGTATTTCCCAATGAGGAAAGTTTTGAGAAACTGTTCAACGAGTTGTTTTAGACATTAGAGTTCGAGAAAATCTCAAAATAGCTGTATATACAACGGCTATTTGGAGGGAGCTCCTCTTTTATATTATTTCCCTTTTTATTGGATTATCAAATCAAATTAAAAGGGAAATAGTGTGAATAATAAAAATCCAATCAAATAATTCATGTGAGATTGCAGTGTTCGTTATTTGGGGCATATCAAGATATTTTTCACCGTTCAAGAAGTTCAAGAGATGTGACGCATAATTTTACTTCCTCATTTCCACCAACATGTTGTATCTTCCTTTCTCTCAGTCCGCTATGCCTCGATGACGATTTGCTGGAATCGTGACGTCACAAAAAATGATTACTACGGCGTTTTGGAAGGCAAGACAAGTTGTTGGGAATTGGAATAATCATTTTCGTCTTCAAGTAGATAATGGCTTCGCGACGTTTATCCATTCGGAAAGGGCTGGTTAACTCTATCGGCAATTTATTCTTTGTAAGCTAAGGTCAGTGGCATCCGGCGACTCTATTGAAGCGAAACAGGTTTCCTTTGTCGTCGTCAGGTGGGTTTGGTCAGGCACAAAGAACGCACCCCATAATTAGAGACTATACTTGAGAATATGTATGTGAGATTTTTCGCTTCGGTTTTAATTTCATTTGTAGTTGCTTCCCTACGCTGTTTTGGATAATCTGGAGTGGGGCTTAATTAAGTCGTTGATTTTGTAGGCATATTGTTGATCAGTGGATCTTCTTTAAAATTTCCGCTCGACGTTCAATTTTAGAACATCATGTATCAGACTACATTGTTTTTAAAGACCGATTGAAGTGGTAATAATTCTTTTTTATTGTGCATTTATTCATGCGTAAGTCGTTAGTATTTAATCCTTCAAACCTCACAGTGTACCTTCTCCTGCGTATATATTTTCTTCGATGACGAAATTCCAGACAGTAACGGAACCGTCTGTGGGTTGTGTTGCATATTTTACTTATCTAAAAGATTGGCTTCATAGCGGTTCCAACGGTGCAGCTGCATTGACCTCTTCAAAAGCCCTGGGATCCAAGAAGCTGTATTTAAATTCTCTTTCATCTGATATGAGAAACAATCTAAGGGCTGAACGGTTTCTAATATCTTCTTTGTTTAGTAAAGAGAGGTTTTCCGTTCTCATATTTTTATTTGGTTTTAACTATTTTTTCTATGTAATTTTTATTTATAAATTGTAATTTCGTATCAGTATACCTTCCTGTCATCTTCTAAATTACGACCAATCCATTATTATCATTATCATTGTTTATGTAAGGACGACAGTTTCATGAAACGATCCGAATTGAATTACGATGATAATTACGATTGAATATGCAGATTAATTGAATGAAGCTATAGAAATTCAATGAAAATCATAACTAATTGGCGATCAAGCTGTATCAAATTATTTCCCAGGTAAAATTGAGCATATATTTATACAAAGGCGTGAAATTATTTCATTTTTAGCTCTATCAAATTCAGATCTGTTGAACACGTGGCAATGGTTTTCGCAGAGACGGAGGTCTCGCAGATGGAATCGTGGAATTGTAGGTGAATTTTTGCCCATAACTTGGATACTTATCCGTTAGAGTTGCCGTAACTGTTAATTCACAAATCGGTTTTCATTGCCCTCGGTGAAATGACGATAAATATCCAGGATATGCTTCAAATCTCCCTCTCACCCGGAAGTTGGAGAAAATATTAATCAAATGGAAACTGAAAGCTTGCGATACGTGGATCCCTTAGTGCGACATGGGATCGTCAATGTGCCACCCTGGGCTCCTGTCAACTCCTCTACCTATCCCCGCCCATTTCATCTGTTGCATAAGTTCAGTTTGGGAGTACCGTTACGGGTGAACGAACTTCGGTCGGAAATTCCTTATCCGGTGTCTTCCAGCTGGCTCCTATTCTTTTTCTGTCTTCATATCATCAATTCCCTCTCTTTACCTTCTTTTGGCTGTATGCGATATTAAGGGGAATGTATATTTTAATAGGCGAGAAGAGGAGACCATAATCTTTTACTGAATTGTTTGCATTCTCACGTTCGTCGCGGAAGAGTGATTCTGTATTCTTTGCTTCCGAATAATAATTATGGATACCCCGGTTTTACATCTGTTAGTATTTATAAGTATTCGACTATGTGCCAATTATAAAGTTTTCGACTATTATTCCAAAAAATACCAAATTTTCTTACTAAAAGGTTGATAATATGTAATGATTTTCATAAAATTATTTCGCAGTCCTAATTTTTCCTCTGAATTCTTTCACGTCTACTCCTGTATTCTTATGGTCGATCATGAAATTCCTCGTGTACTTACGAGAAAAAGAATTTAATTTTTGAGGCATTTCAGGTTAGTACAACATATCTGACATAGTGTAATCGCATATTTCTTCCTGTAGTCCATTTGAAATCTAACATAAAGATAATAAAAAAGATAAATTAATAGTTACTATATTTACCATTCACCATAAATAATGCTCGCGCAGGTATTAAGACTTATTTACAGTTTCTTAAAATATGCTCCGTTCGTTTGAATTTCTTGAATTGAGGAGTTGATTTTGCTTCTTTAACTATATTGATAGTTTTATTTATCTTCGTTACTGCTCAAGTTCTTTGCTCTTTTGAATAATCGAGGCGGGTCTGGAAGGTTTTCCAACTTTGATTTAGATTTAAGTATTAATTTTAATTCAAAGATGAAAAGTTTTTCCTCTCGTTTTATTGATCAATACTCGGATTCAGTTAACAAAATTTACTCTGTAGCTTAAAAAATTTTAGTATGTAGCTTTTAATAACCTAAATATGACTTCGTAGAACTTGACAGGTTCCATTCATTGCTTCCTTTGTTATTGAGGCATCCGCCGAAGTTGATTATTAAATAAAAGATTTCCTCTTCTCCTCTTCAATTGAAACAGAAAGAACAGCGATGGAAAGGCTTTACACGAGACAAAGTTTTTACTTTCTCTTGATTACATATTCGTTTTTTCTGTTAATAGCAAACTTTTGTTAAAGGAGAGAAATCTTTCAAGAAGTTATCAATCTAAATGTGGGTACGAGAAATTTCTGTTTTAGATTATAAGGATTTGTGACAGTAAACTTTATTGATTTCCTTCTTTTGGTCTCATTTAAGTCGCGTTATTTGCCCCACCTCGCTCCCACGCGAAGACATACCTTGCAGTAAAATAGTCATTATGGTAGCTTTCCTCAGTTGAGTGAGCAAGGTACCAGTTGTTTAGACCAGTTGCACTACATTTTAGACAAAGTATTGTTTGAGACTGTAAACTTTTATTACCAACCTCAGCCTGTGAGTAGCGGTAAAATTAGAGAGGTCAGCAGGGAATTCAGACGGAGGGAAGAGCTTGTTTTAAAACTTTTGTTTTCTTTTTACGGGACGAGTTTAAGTTATTCTCTCGTGACTATAGCTGCAGGAAAAGATTTTACTGTTCAGCCGAGAGGATGAATTTTGTTCACAATTATTATGAAATCCAGTTTAGGATTAAGCTCTTTGTGTATTGTAACGAGTGATTATTATAAAAAAAGTTTGCGTTTATGAGACAAAGAAAAACTTCACATCAAGTGACCTGAAAACAATCATACCGATCCTTTGGTGAGGGCGAATCGAACGATTTAATCGAATTTTCGCCTCAAACAAAATTACTACATCAGCGGCCATTAATACAATTTGTTGATTTCTAGAGCACAGGAAATGATGTGGTTTTATAATTCAGGCGCAAGAAAATATTTATTGTAAATATATTCGTCTTTATTTTTAATGAATATTCTCTTGCACTGAGTTTTAGTGGTCGAATTTTACTGTTTTCTTATCTGTAGATGGTCTGAATATTCTTGAAATAGTCTCATTCAAAAACGATTTTTGGAAGGTTGAAGTCGCATTTGTGTTCGTTTTGGTCGTCATATCGGATCGGCTAAGAATAATCTCCCTCTCACAATTTTAATTGGATTTGCTACAGAATCTATCGAAGGATGTGGTCGAGTAGATACACATTAAAGTTTGAAATTCGTTCCATGCAGCGGCGTTCATTTTAGGGAATGAGTAAGCATTCATTGGTGGCAGTTTTTCTTTTCCTGTTCCTCCTCAGCCCAACGAAGTACACTTCAACTAAAATAATTTGTTTATTCTCAGTCATTCTCTCGTCACAAGTACACTCAGGTTAACTCATCCTTGAAGTTATATTTCCCAACGCGACTAGTGGTTCGCTTTCGAGATACTGTGTCAGAATTTAGTGAATAGCTTGGATTATCTCCATCAAATCGTAGAGCGATTCGCCGATCCCTGATTTCCCCTCAGCAGTACGCTTTCTTAAGTTTCCGTTTTAATGGACTGTGAATTCATTGCGTAACTTCATCTCTTGATTTTTCATTCTATTCGGACACTTTTTTCCCCTGGCCTTATCCCGAAGTTCCGGTTTCGTGGCTTTGTAGGCATCGAGGAACGGCTTCCTTACGAAGAATCGTACGTTTTGCCTAGTGGAGTGAAAAACTCATTTGCGGTCGCTAGAGATACGAGAAAGATTTATAACTTTTTGAGGTTAAATAGTACAGAAAACACTATAGGGGACGATGAAAAGCTATCGAAACAGGCTCTAGGCCATTACTTCCATAATAGCAAAATATCGCTAAAAGTTTTCTCCACTGAAATACGTGACAATTTACTGGTGTATTAAAGGTGTGGATGAAAGCATGTTTTAATAATTGCTGTCATTGTAGTTTAAGACCTTCTAAGATTTCGAATTAACCTTTGTTATGGATGTAGATTTGAAGAAAGAAACGTTGATTAAATGAATCGCATTACTAGGATCGTTGTTTTAAATTTGACAGTTTTTAGATATGGATCTTTTCTTTTATTGCGAAAAGAGGGCAAGTTAAAACGGATAAAATAATGCATGGTTTTTTGTTTCTTCAAAAATGTTTCATTGTATCGAGTAATCTTCCTCTTGCACTGTGGAAGTTTTTGGTGTATTAGGTGGAATTTCTGGATAAGAGAAAAATCATCGCCATATTTTTTGGTATATATTCCCTTCATTCTCAGACAAGGTATTTCATGTTGCAGCTCTCATGAATAAATACTAATTCACCCTAATAATTCCTACTATAATACAAATACTCAATACACTAATTATGCCATTGCCTTGCTCTTATTTCTAAAGTTAATCTAGAATATGTTACTTGTGCTCTATCTATTAGCTTATTAACTTCATTGAAAATAATACTTCTTTCTTTGTATAGAAAAAGGAAAATATGCGAATTGAATAAAATCTGAATCGGGATTTAAAGGACCACAAAACACCCTTTCCCACCTAATATTTTATAATATCGCTGTTTAAACGTTGCTAAATATGATAAATATTATGATAATAATTTTCAACATTGCTCGATAGAATTTTCAACTATAAATGAGGTATCGATCGACACAATATCTTTCACTTTGCATTGGCGCAGTATTCGATAGTCAATTTTTTGCGCTGTGAACTACTTCGAGAGATAATTTCAGTTGGAATCCAACTATTTAAAATATGCCTTCTTACGAGATACGTTCGCAAGTAGCACTAGACGGTGAATTTTCGATTTCATGCTTAGCTTATAGTCAAGGGTCTCACCGTTTTAAGTTAAAAGTAATTGCAGCGGTATTTTAATATCCATACCGTTAGCGGTATGAGTTCCTATCATTTCCTCTCCAGCATTGGTGCTCGTTGAACCTCTCCGTGTATTCGTAGTTTCATCTCTTTCATATACTTATAAAGTACGTTGCTCGTTTCAATCGAAAACCGCTGAGCCACTATTTTCCCTCAGATGTTTCGTGAGTTTTCGAGCTGACTATGATTTTGATCGTCCATTTTGTCGGAACCGTAAATTTTTCTAGTCCTATCTTATGGAAGCTTTTCTACGATTTAGGAGAAGCTCTTTTCACGAACATTTTGGCGGTTGATGTAAACTTCTGAAACTAAGAATTTAATGTCATTTCCTGTCGAATTCTAGAGCAAGTAGCCATTAATCCACGAAGGAAAAAATGTGAAACTTTACCTTTGACTTAAAAGAATGGTTTTCGTCGAAGACCGTATATCAGCATCCTGCGACCTATTGAAAGCTATTCATGAAAAATATTTGTTTATTATTTATGAATCCCCGTAAGCCTTTCCTGTATCTGCAATTATAGATATGTGAACCGCATTGAAGTAGATTATAATCAATAGTAGATTAATGCCTCTGAAACGACAATGTTTTTTCTCTAATTTTGTTTTTCAACGCTTATCTCTCTCATCCGTTTACCCTACCACCCAAGGCTTTTAATATAACACAGTTTTTCTTTTCTCATTCGCTAATTGATCTCCATCTGACGCATAATCTTATATAATATGGAGCCTCTGGCCCTACAAATGAGCCTCTCATATTCCGTTAAATCCAGTTTTCGACTTCGCGTGTTGTCTCGAATTCTAAGTTGATTTCTCCTTAGCCGGTTCTTGCTAAGGGACTTTACATTAATTATTCTGCTTCCTATGTTAATCCAGGTCTTATGATTTCACTTCGACAGGATGCCATAATTTGGTTACGAAACGGTTGAACTAGACTTTCAACTTTCAAGAAGGAAACGTTTTTACGTGTTTCCGCTGACATTTATGGTACTGCTGAGTAATTTTCGGTCGACAGTTCTGTAAGCAGACTTCGGGTAAAGAATCTTAGGCTCGCGTCATTGAGTATCCTTCAGTCTTTCTTTCGGAGAAATGAAGTCAACTAATTATTAGATTCCCCTTCTTTTCTAGTAAATGACGATATTCATTAATAAAAAACTTTGTGATTTTTCATTAAGCTGTGTATTTTAGGTTATTGACGATGAAATGAATGGTGTACTGGTTGAAGTAGTGTAGGAATGTCGTAGTTGAGTTTAACAGCTTGGCCTTTTAATACATGTACGTTATGTATACTTTTGCGAAATTTGGGAGAGTGTTGAAAATTTTCCTCGATCAGAATGTATCACGGATTATTTATTCATCGTAACTGCCTAGTACTGCCGCGAAAGTAGTAGTGTAGTAGCGTGAAAGTGCATCGAAAATTAATCTCATTTCGCACACTGTGAATGGAACCCGGGACCACTTACAAGAAAGGCAGTTCAATTGGCTATCTGAAAGCCCATCTTCCCCAAAAAATTGTTGTATTTGTAGTTGGTTTTCTCAAATCAAAGGAACTCTTTAGTTCCTTCTTCTTAACCTTCTCTTATGTACTCATACTCGGAGAATTAGACGTTAAAGATGTATACAAGTTGTAGCCTTGTAAGGTTGTTTTATTTATTGTATGAAATGTGAAGAATCGAAACTTGTGTTAGAAAATATGAATGTAGCGAACATGAAATGTTTTCTCTGTGCGCTTACTCATGCATCTATTAACAATAATTTATTTGCTAGAGACAAGTATAATGATGAAAATGATGATGTGTAGGACTAGTAATGTGACATTTCATCTGTTGTTGCACTGTCCCCACAGATTATTACATCGAAATCAGAAGCGCAGTGCTCATTCGTTATCTTGTTGCGAAGATTGAATGCAGAATCCCCATGCGAACGGTGGATTTGCATTTGAATTCGAACCAGACCGCTAATTGCTTCTCTTTCCGTCGTATTTTCTCAGGGAATATGGCTGGAGGGCAATTCCTTTTATCACGATTGTTTGACCTCGGAAGAAAATTCATACTGAAGAGATCTATGTGAGAACAAACGTCGTAACTGTCCCGAGTAACCGTGGGTAATCTTGATTTTTGGTACCGATTGATATCTAATCTTTAATCGTACCTAATTTTATATTTTCTAAATTACCTTCCTCTTATTTTCTTATACATGTACGCAAGTCGCGCTATTCAATTTTTCTAAGTAATTTATTGCTTCATTGCTTGATTTTGAAAAGTGAAATATTGTCGTCGATTTAAATTGCGGGAAAGTGGATAAAATATTGCGAAAGACTGGAACAAATTTTCCCTTGCATAAAAAGTCCATTTGTTAACCTAAGGATTCCTCATTATCGCTCCTCGTAAACATATCGCACAGAGGAAAGAAGCTAAGAAATTAACTTCAAGCTATAAATAACGGCTTATTGATGTTGTTATTGCTGATTATTGGGATTTCATATATGACAGGAAGTTGTTATAAATAGTTTTCAGGTGGGGTAGAAAACATTTGTTATAAGTGCAGCACAATGACCTTATTAATAAAACTTCACATAGCTTTCAAAAAGGAGTCTCCATAACTCATCTCAGAAATCTGGAATTTGTGAATAGTTGTGTAAAATTTTAATAAAAAACTATACCAAGAATTTTATTCGTTACTTTCAAATACTCAATTCTTAGTTGAGTCCTTTTAAAATTCAATTGAAGTGAAATGTGTTTAGTTTTCCGTTTTCATCCTTTGAAAATTTTGCTAATATCTATATTTTCCTAATTTATGGATCGATTTAAAAATCGTAAACCTGAAAACTTACTAATGTATAGATGTCATTTTACGTGATGATTTTATTTTAACTTGTTAGTATGGAATTCCACCTACTTAAGAATGCAGTCACGTCAGTCGGCTTTAATTTTACGACTATGCTATATTTTATACTATTATTCAACTAAATGTTCGGAATTCCTGGTCGATGATGAGATCTCACTAGCGATTTGTTTTCTTCAGAGCCAACGTATCTTGTGTTTGCTTGCGAACATTAAATCGATCGAAAATACGTTTGGTGAAAGTTAAAGGGTTACTTAGCGCATTATCTCGTAAAATTTCTTGTGTTTTCATTATCGAAAATGTTTTTTTACCATCTCCAAAGCTAATTATGCGTTCTATTCCTTTTCTTAGAATAATTCGTGAAACGAATATGCTAACTTTGACGTAATTATTTCCGTGTTTAATCATGGAATTTTCTTGAGCCAATCACTATTTGATCTAGCCTCATCCGCGTTGTTAACCTCAATCTCGTGGTCTCTAAAACTGTTACTCGGAAGTTGTGTTCTGTATTGAAGCCAGCTGGCTGAATATCCGGATAAGAAGGTAACGAATTAATTTTATTTGTGATCCAAATAAAATTAATTCGTTACCTTTTAGACGTTTTCCTGCTTATAGATATAGAAATGGTTCCATTATGGATCACTGGCATTACGTGGAATGATTTGTTGTTTCATAGGAATCATTTTTAGGTTATATTCGTGAGGGATGTTTTGATATCTTCACTCCATTTCCGCTGATTTCCGAGCATAGAAATGTAATGATTTTACTAAACGTCTGACATATCTTAAAATCTCATCACATTTTCCTAATGTGCCTTCATTCACTACCTTAATGAATAACTCGTGTTCCAGCTTTCCCTTAATTTCACTTAGTCATCTCGCCAAAACTTTTATTTATTATACCGGCACCCACGACAAAGAATTTCCATATGGGTTACGGTGTAAATCGTAAATATGGAATGTGTTCGAACGTGTCTTTATGCTATTTATGAATGACGATGATGCATTTTTTGGATTGCTTTGGTTGGTTATCATACAGCTTCCGTCGGTAAATCTTATTCGTAGGTATGTGTCGGACGATCGCTTATCTGGTATCTGGATAGGTATTTTCATAGAAAATTGCAGTTTGTTTAAAAACATTTTGTTTGCCTGTTGCAGTTGGAATAAAATTACGAAAAACCTCAATTTCCTCATCTATAATCGAAACGAATTGTTCGCACCTCGTGGAACGCTATAAATTATAATGAAAAATATTATTATATCCAATTTAATTTAATGAAATTGATAATCATAATTTCATAATCATTTTTTTTTTTTATTTTCGGAAATTAAATTTAAGGATTGACTTATCTTAAATTTAAGTTTTATTTTAGTTTATATTTCAATTTCGTCAAAATAGCCTTGTTTCGTTTTAATTATTACATTATTTGTACATTTTAGTATTTTGTCACCAGACGCGTTTCCACACCCTACTCTGAAGTTTACGAATTCCTTAACCATCCCCTTTTTCTTGAGGTCGTGAAATCTCGACCTCAAGAAAAGTCAATTATTGGGAGTTTTCTCACTGTAAAATACCATACATGACTACCTACCCTCGTTTTAGAGTAGTTCCTGAAATTTTTACCTCTTCCATCATCGCTTGATGCAATTACTGTAGAATTTAAGAGTTTTCGATTTCCTAGGTCGTGTTTTAGAAAATCGAGTGGAAAAGGACGAGAAACGTGAAGTGATGCCTCACGGGATAAACCATAAAATTGCCGGGATCGTCCTGATTTCCTCCTTTACTCCTCTATTTCCGTGCAAATACCCGCTGCGGTTTAACGGTCGAGATGAACGATTCGCAGCATGCTGGCGGCGTCTACTCAGTGCGTTGGGCGGTTCTTCCTTTCGCCCATTTCTTCGTTTCATATCGCATGGTCCGAATGACCTCGCGGTTCGGTTTATTCGTGACGGGCTCGATCCAAGCCGATTTTCAGCGATGATTTAGCATCTCTCTAATCAAGGAGAGAATTCGACTCTTCGATTCTCTTTGATTCCATCTTATACCATATCATGGCGATTGACGAGATATGATCTTTTGTGGTCTATTTTAAAACCATCGCTGATTAGTTTGGATGTAAGCAGTTCGTTATTCCGTTTCATGGGAACGGTAAGGACGAACTGTTATCGATTCTCTCTTCATTTCAAACCGTCATCGCCAGCATATCCGATTCTGGACTTATTGGTTGTAGATTGAAATCGACCCTGACGTTCCTGGCCCACAGCGGTGTTTACTTCAGCAAGAAAATGCAAAAAGTTTTTTTCAGTCATTAGTGTTTTCAAGGGGGTTATTAAAACTTTATTTTTGAGGATATGGTATATATCCTGGATATAGACAAAGAAAGACTTATGCGGATATAAGCGCGTTGCATTATTCATTCTGAAATGGAACTTCTGAAATTATCATAAAAAGAATGATTTTGTTACTTCAAGAACAGAACTAAACAGATTTTCGCTTAAAATTTAAAAGAAGACGTTAAACAGTCTGTTTGATGTTTTTAAAGGAATGACAAATATCCTTTTATCCGGCTTCTCTGAATTTTCCATGGTCACAATCAGTGCTTTAGCATAGCTTGGTCCACATTAAAGCAAGAACTATATTCTGTTTTAAAAGAATACCGAGCAGTTTTATTCGTCGTGTGAAAGGTAATTTAGAACCTTCCTATTCGATCATTTTCGCGGTAGTACATGGATGATCTATCGCTTTACATTCGCTTATTAAAGTAAGCGGTGTATTTGATGGGAATTCATGGGTAATGATTGGCTCAAGAACCAGCTAATTAACTAAGAGATCAAGGAGAATATCCCACGCTTAAATTTCTAGGGGTTAGAATATGGTCTCGTAGGTTCAACCCCTCCTGGGTATGAGTCCACAGCATGTTATGGTTGAGATCTCAAAGTTGGCGTCTCTTATGTAATGCTCACTCTGAAGTACGTCTCTATGAATTTCAGTTTTCACATTCCTGATCTAGAAAGATCATCGAAATATACTTCGACTACGTTTTTCATTTTTTCCAGAAAATATCGTATCACCCAAATACTAGTACGCTAGTGAGATTTACCAGAAAATTCTGAATTAGCGCAGAAATTTCCAAGATAAGCTTTTCACCTGTCCGCGGGAAAACCTATCGAAGTATCGTGACTTCCGGTAAAGGTTTAGTGCCAGGCATACTGCCAAAATTAAAAGAAAAAATTGAAACGTGCAATTTATGAGTCATCTCGATAAGGCATTCCTCCGCGCCGCGCATTTAAGATGCGTGGCTAGTTGCGGAAGTGGGATCGTCCGCCACACCCGGCGAAAAGGTAATTTTGACTTGTTCGAATCAAATATTCGATCTTTCGGATTTTTTGGCTTTCTTCATCGTGGTTTATGCGTTTGTGATCCTTCTGAAAGAACTTTCTGAAATTTCATTGAATCAGTAAAATGATAATGAAATTAAGCAATCACGAAATAGATGATATTTTTACTCGTGGTATCCTGTAACGTTTACATGCATCGGTGAAAAGTTTAGGAAGATAATTATAGATTTTATGAAATAGCGTTGTATAAAAGGATTGTTCTCTCGTTCTAAATTTACCATATCCTGGAAACTGTAATTTATTGGGAAAACAGGATTTTTCTAATAACGAAACAAGATATTTCTTATGAGCTGAATACCATCATAATTTTTAATTTCATGGCTGTATTAAAATTGGATTCAAGCGATATCTATATAGCCTTATGTCTGAAATTGTTTGGGTAGTTTTATATACGTTGCTCTAAATTTTAAGTTTTTACTTCATAATACGCTGCCCCTCATTGTCACTAACTTTTACTGAAGCGGTCAAGTAGGAAGAGATTTACTCATCTTAGCCTTACCAAAATACCATACCCATTCTAGTGCGTGAATACCGGCGCTTTTACGGACTCTTCCTGCCTCTTTTGCACAACCTAACATGGTGATGGTGGCGTCTTTGCATTTTCATTACGTTAAATTCTTCGTATGCAATTTCGTCCGTAGCATCTTTCTTAACCTCAAAATTTCTTTATGGCACCCCTGAAATCGGTCCATTTTCTTTCATTCTATTCCAAAGGGATTTTATCTTGAAAGCTTTTATATCTGATGATTTTTGTTTGCGTATATTGAGGAGTCTCATGGTTTTTATTTTAGCCCTTGGCACAAATCCCAAGTTTCGAACGAAGTAATGCATCAGCAAACAAAAGGTGTTTTTCTTCAACTGAAATCGGTGACATCGATCGGTATCCTCCTCGAGCGATTAGGTGATTCAGCGACACAGTTTTAAATCCGAGTATACCGGCATCTGTCGTTTCGAATTCTTCTTGGGGTAACATTTGGATGGCACACGTCATTCCGGAGATACTAAGTGATTCCGCAAGACCAGCTTTTCCTCTGATTACGAAGTCACACAAGATCGGTTGTTTCTTTTCTTCGGGTCGGTTTTTAATAGCCGAAGAAACATCTTATGTCGGATTGGGTGCCTTCTGATGCTCCTTCATAACGGTCCGTAAGAGTGCCCACGGCAAGGACCTACCGGTTCAAAGGAGTGGGATGAGTGGGCGCAGGACGAGTGTGGAACGGCCGGACGGTCGCTGACCCTTATGGGTGCCCAAGGTACGCTCGGAGGCGCCCCAGCAGTTCTGCTCGGTTGGCGGTCTGTTGGGCGCTCTCGGACCGCGGATGAGAATGCCTTCCTTGCAGCGTATAGTAGCCTCATTTAACTCCAAGTACGCCCAACTTTTCGTTGCTAATTAGGGCGATGAACTGGACACAAGAGAGGTAATTCGCTCATCGCCAGTGACTACTCTTCGCAAATCGAAGTGACCGATTCCGCCGGTGAGGCTTGGATGAGGAATTTCCTTGTTCAGGTCGCTGCGGGTCATAATGAAGGAGATATTATTGTGATTACAAGTAATTTTTTCGGAAAAATTATCACTGGCAAAGATTTTTGTGGTCAAGTCACTAGGTCATCCTTAAGAATATTATTTTTGTCCGTCTGTTTCCTTCCTTTTTCCTAGAATCAGATTCGTCATTTATTACTTTCTCCGTCTGGATCTGATGCAAATTTCGGAAAGTTTGTCTGATCCGAACTCTATTTTATCACATTCTTATCTTTATTCCATTGGTAAATTTCGCACTTGATTAAAGTTTTCAAGCAGTTTTCAAACGAAATTTCACTTTTTATCTCTTTAGTGAATTTGCTTTAAAAGTTCACAAATTAAGATTGTTGTCTAGTTTGACGATTCATCACTACTTCAAGAAATTTATCATTTTACTGAATTATGTATATCCAATTGCGTGAAGGAATTGATTGAGGCATGAATTTCGCCCCTTTAATCTACACTCATATTTAGTTTAAAATCCTTCGCTTATTCTAACTTTGCAGGATTTAATACTATATTATTCACATATCCCATGTTTTAGAAAGCCAATGTATGGTAAAAAAAATTCTATGCGTTTAAAATTAAACCAATAAATTTACTGTGGGGAATCGTATAAATGAACTTAATTTCTGCTAAATTTTAGTCATTATTCATCCATTATTTACTTTTACTCATTTTTATTTATTCCGTGTTATATATTATCACATTTTGTGTTCTTTTACAATATCGATTATATTTAAGGTATTGAAAAAATTGCGTGCTGTATATTAATTCCGAAGGTTTTTTCCTCATCTGTGTTTCTTCCACATTAGACTTTATGACTTTTTTACTTTAAGTCACGTATGACTTTATGATTCGGACTTGTCAGTTCAGACAAGGATTAAATATTCAGTCCTTAATTCACAATTTTTTTGCTTCCATTCGTACACTTAGTGATTATTGTCAAGTTTTAGGCAATAATTTTCGTAACACAAAAGGATATTACAAATTCCCTCAACACTGTTCAAAATTAATATATTCTACTCTTCAGATTAATAAAGTCATTACGTTAGATGCGCTATATTTTGGAGCTGTATGTGCTCTGCTGAAGTTGTTGAATTTTATTGCTGATCACCATTTCTTCCTGTGGATTATCATATTTTGAATCTTGTCTCGCACCAATGTTTACACATTTCCGGGTTCACGTAGTTCGAAAGATTTTTATTGTTTCATTGCTCTTACGTAATGAAATGGTAAATGAGCATAAGATCAACCTCAAGCGTAACGAAAAAGTGTTTTAAAATTGTTTATCTACTCTTTCATCGGCGAATTCCTGTTCACACTCATCCGCCGTCTCCTTTGGCTAGTCACAGAAAATTAATTATTTGAGGAATGGAAAGTTATAAATAAAACATGACGATCTTAGATTAACTTTCGGATGCAATTAGTAATATTGCATTCAGTTACAATCCAGAAGTTAACCGTTAATTTCTCTTGATTTTTTTCCGGTTTCAACGATATTCTTCGGAAAATAATTACTTATAAAGCACGCTTTAAGCCGTTACTTTGATCAGTTTATTGACCCACGGATGAAGATGATTCGAGCGCCAAATAAAAGCTCACCTTTATTTATCTATCAGTAATCGCAACGCAAAGAGTCACATAATACCATATCACATTATCGAATAATTTTGGGCGAGAAAAGAGGAGTGTAATTGTAACTGCCTTCAACTACTGATACCATATTCTTTACACGCTTTACACCAAAATCGACTTTATAGTGAATGTTTGTGAGAACTGAACCAAATTTTGACGTTAACGTAAGCAAGCAATTTGAGATTGTTTTAATTTAGAACTAAATCTCAGAACGTCTCCCGATATCGCTACCATAAGCGTTTAGGTCCAATTCCACTATTCAAGAAATTGAACTGCTTCTGCGTTAATGGGGACATATAATAATTACTTTGGATTGGAATTTTTTTTATCAGCTACCTCATTTACTTACATATAATTTATTTCTTATAAATGTCAGTGATTTGTGTTTCTCGTATTCGAAGACTTATATTTACAATAAAGTAATTTGAACGTCCTTAAAATACATTACCAAGACAGGAATCCTACAATAATCTCTGAGAATTCTCAGATAAAATTTGTTTAATCGTGTTAATTTGGTAATAGTGGTTTATCGGAATAAATATTCGCCTTTTATCAGTAATTTCTATTTTTTCTGTGATTCATTTCCTTATTCGTGACGCGATTCTTCGATTACCAAAGGAGATCAAGTATTTATTGTATTCATATATAAGGTATGTCATATCGTCACTTCAGACATTGTTTCCCTTGTGTACTCATCTCGAATCAGTTAATAGCCGTAAGTGAACTCACTTTTCCCTTGCAGTTTCTTGGTCCCGCGCGCTCTTTAACTTCGAGATAAACAAGATATTTTAATCGATCGATTCTATCTCCGTTTTCTAACCTAGCGAAAGTTGCGTGCCAAACTCATCGGCAATATTTTCTTGCATCTCCTTTGCACTTCCGCCCTCGCAAGTGTAGGAGTCGTCCTCGTTTTTAACACCTCTTGCTCCGCGGGAGCGTGTCCGCTGATCTCAATCTTTCAGCTCGTCCTCGATCCAAATGCGGGCTCGAATTTTTTACGTGTCCGCCCGTGCCCCATTAGAAAATGAGACGCTCCTTCGGTCAAATGGGGGCGATTTAAATTCACGGTGGTACTTCTTTCAATTGTTTGGACCCAAGGGAAGGGGAGACCTGTCCCCGAAATACCTTCAGGATTCGCCCATCGCTCTCCTTATCTCTTTTTCGAAGCAGGATTAGGGTTCCGTCTACTGTAGATTTCACCTGTCTTCTACTTTGTTCCACTTCAATCAGTTTTTCCTCGACCCATAAGTTAGAGTAGAGGCGATTTTTGGGCAGGAGAGTCGGTCGTATTTCTTGGTGGCATCCGTCTCGGGTTAGTTGTCAGTTAACGAGGGTGTAACGGGCTAAGTCGGGCGATTTCATGGGTGAGATGTATCGTTTCTCTACTTCATGCGGATGAGCGGGTGTCTTTCCAGTATGTAGTTAAAACTATCCCATTAATGGCCAACTCTATTGTTTTGGTTTCATAGGACTTTTCGTTCCGGTAATTCTTTTCACAGCTGAGGTTTGTATTTTCCACATTCTTTGCACGATCTATCTCGTGTTCTTTTTTCTTACGTCACTAAGTTTAGTTGACTAAGGTTCGCGTCCCTCTACGTTTCTGTTAAATTTTTGTTCGAAAAAAACGAAACAAAAAAATTAAAAAATCTACTTGGTCATTCGCTGAAAATCTGTATATATTGTTCGATTATTCTGTATGTTTTGTAATCAATTTTTGCTCTGTAATTATCACTGAATTAGAATTACGCTGTCGTCACAATATTTTTTTTTAATGTGTAACGAAAGAAACTAGTGCCTATTTCCTTCCGATGAGAAGTATTGAGTCTTTTTTAGTCTTTATTAACCTTTTAGTCGTTTGGAGATGATTTAATTTGATAGTTTTAATTCTTGAGTACCTTCTGTTTTTCCTTTTGTCATAACAAACGTGTGGAAATGTCCTTATATTATGTAGTACCAATGACCGGTATAAGAAGTTAAGTATTTTCTCAAAAGAAGGCTCTTATAGTTAAGAGGTATGGAGGTTTTTCCTTTTATTCAGCTTTGTCGGTTGGTTCTTTTAATGCTCCACCGATATTATTTTTTATGGTCATGTAGGTAATGAACTACAGTAGAGTATGTAGAGATGAGTTTTTCAGTAAATGAAATAACTCTTCGATGGATTAAAATTGTACTTAAATTGACATTTGACGAACTAAAATACTTATTTAATGAACGATAAGTAACTTCAGTCTAGATTTTTGTGGAAAAAATTACTGGCGATTGGTGTGCAGTACAAGTGAATTACGATGGTGATATTTTGGTTTTGAGTGATAATCATTAAGTATTTTACTGGTATGGAGAAAAATATCAATCGATGAAAGCTACCGAAGTCCTTCCTCTTTATTTATACATATAGCACTCGCTTTCTGGCCAGATGGCGACGACCGAAGGTGGAGTCTTTCATAGTGATTTTTAACTTTGCCCGGCATTCACCGAAAGATGAGGGAAACCTCACTATTATTAAAAATGTGTGAAAATTAAGTATTAGGATTGAGGTATTTGTATTTTTATGTATATTTTTCATTCCTATTTGTACTTAAATTGGTAATATTTCTGGATCCCTTTATGTATCTTCGGAATAGTAACTCTTGCATATTCTCGGATTTTTGTTCGCCCATTCTGATTTTTATGGATATTATTTGTTCGAAATTAGTTTCGATGTTTTACTTAGCTATATTTCGAAAGAATAACGGATCGTCAGATGTTATTCGGGTCATCGGATTTAATAAAAAAAATACATCATTGACTTTGTCCTCACTTCCGTGCGGGTCTCCCAGTAAAATTCGTGGAATATTCCTGGCTTCATTCATCTGGGGGAATATACATCTAACCACTATGGGAATAATATATTTACGCAGGTGTAACATAAGGCGAAGATATTGATTCTTCTGTCATGTATACAATTATGTTATCGGTAATTTTAATGAGAACAAGTTTTCTTTGAAATTGGGTTGAACGATTTTAAATTTCCCGAAGATAATTGAATCGCATGTATTTTCTTTGCTTCATCATTCCATACCCTGTGATTATAGCCGTTTAAACTGAAAATTAGAGTAGTTAGTAAACTATTGTAGTTAGTGGGCGGGCTTTTTTATGTATCAATATTTTTTATTTATGTATGTAAAACTTCGTATTATTGTTTTTCTTGGTTGTTGAATGTGTTGTAAGTCAACGTCGACTCTTCACCCAGCATCTGACTGCTGTGAAGTAGTGTAATAAATAAGTTAAATTAATTTCCCTTCATCTCAATTGGTGACTCATGATGTTGCTTCGTTGATTTTTAGCAAAATTAATTCCATATTTCCATAACAATCATATTCCAAGATAAACGACCGTAACCGCTGTATTGGCAGGCACGTTTGAAAGAGAAAAAAATTTTTCCACGGAAAAGTAAATTGCAAATTTTTTTAGCAGAAAGTAAGAAACTTATCTTTTTATCTTCTCCTCGTGACATTGTTCATTAGCTCCACTTTCTTCATCAACGGTTCTCTCACTCTTTTACACACACCCAAAATTTGCAGCACACCATACAATATTTATTACTTTGGGGTATAATCCTTATTTATATATGGGGAAAGGTGAAGTTAACAATTGAATGTTGAATGTTAAGTACTAAAAAACCCTAAAATTAAATATAAAAAATGAACTGGATTTGTTACGTAAAAAAGTTAAGTTCAATGGGGAATCCTATCGCGCACCAGGAGCTTTCTTGCGGCACTCCAGAATGTCTGCCATTGAAGATTCAAGATTTTTTTATAACTCTTGGAAATTGAGTATCATGTTATTCTAATCCCAATAAATATTATTTACTAACTAATGTGGTATTAGATGTTTAAAAAAACGTTGCTATTGCAATTCACCTGCGGTCCTTTGTGTAATACGCTAACTCCTCCTTTTGCAGACGAAGTTGTCTAGAAGTATTTAACATTTCTATTTCAAGCTTACTCTTTTGATCTTGTTACTGCGTACACTGACGCAATTTAGAGATCTCTTATTCAATCCTATCCAAGATTTGCACAGTTCGTCTATATAGAGATGTATAAAGATTGTTTTTTAAGAATCATTGATCTTCTGGAGGCAGGATGTAGGAAAAAGGAACAATTGAAGTCGATCACGCTCTATTTCTTCCTTTCACGCGGCGTGATCCAGAAGACCTCTTAGATGGTCGTATTTCTTCTCCTATAATTTCATCTTAGTCGCAGAAAATTTCCCGTAGACAATCGCGGAGATGTTTAAAGGAACGTAAACCAATGAACAAATGAGGCGTTGCAGCTTCCATTGTTACGCACTGTTGAGAGATGCTCTGGTGCGAGTACTTTGATTACTCGATGCCTTCACTAATCGGAATTTCTCGATAACTTTCCATCTAGATTAGTATCGTTTTGCTCGAGTTCAAACAGCTTTTTTACCTTCGATAAAAATAATAGTTTTCATTGATAAATGGTGGAATTCCGTACTAATTTAATAATTTAGTGGAACTAATACAAAGCCTCTGCAGTTCCAAGAAAATGAAGAATAGTCACTCATACTCACATACTCTGACTAAACCTTTTTGTATGAACTCTATAATTTAATACTTTCTTACAGACTTTGCTTTTTAATTTTCACCGATGTCTGATGTAAATGTAAAACGCTGAATAATTGGAGCAATGCACGCGTGCACCTAACTTTCCGTTTTCTAAATAATTGCGTTGTTAAATCGACCGCCGCGTGTGACGCACAGGGAACCTGTGTCTATAAGGGGAGGTTTTCTCTCTTCAAATTCTTGGTTACTATTAGCAATTCGTTGTATTTTGGATCGTGACTGATTAAGGTGAAAGTATAATTTTGGAAAGTAACGAAAGTACTGTTTGGTAACACACCTATAGCTCTTACTAAAATCGTAAAGTTCTGATCTCCTTGAAGTGTCTTATTGTTAGGGAGTAGCTCTTATACCATGGATACGTTATTGTACGGAATATTGATAGCCGTTTGATTTCAGTGACTGAGTAATAGTAGTATCCGTAATCTTCTATTCATTTTTTCTTCCCATCATTTTATATTGGGACTGAAAATTAGTTGAAAATCGTAGTATGAAATGTTAGTGCTGATTGACCCTGAAATTCTTGCAATTGAATTAGGTAGCTTTACTATATTCTTCATGAAAATATTTTTAGCTCATGCATCTAATAACATTGTTGAATTAAAATATTATTATTGTAGTTGACTTTAGGAAGTATTAGGCTCCCTTTCATGCAATTGTATATTCAGAATTTTTGTTAATTATAAAAATATATATTTTCGTATCATATCGCTAGACGCAATATCCTTGAAAAAACAATTCCTAGGCTAATATTTTAGAATTCAAATTTTAACTAATTATATTAGCCTAAAAATGTATGGGTAGACTAAAGATATGTATACATGAAATGAAATAACTATAATATATGATAGAATTTTAAGAAGTTGTAGGTTTCCATAATCGTCTTTGGAGTATTTTTCTTCTGATAGTAAATATGCAAGGAATTTCTTAGTAAACGGAATTCTGGATTTCACTATTAGCCTCGATATTTCAAGGCTTTGTTTTCAAGGGTTCGGCGAATCTTTCAGTATTCAATTAGAAAGTAGTCACTCTCTACATTGATGGACTTATTACCTATTCTTCATGCGTAATGATTATAATATGACCCCTTTGAAAAGCGGCGTGAAACTACCTAGCAATCTCGTTTGTCAGCTCTTCTCCCGACCCGTTGTCGCTCCGAATGTTAATCAGCGGGAATGCCTCCATCCCTTTCTTATCGAAAATACAAGAACAACCACTTTCCCGAGTTTTCGCATTCCTTTCTGTTTCTAATTCAAAGCGATGTCGTCGGCCGTTGAAATCTCCGCGTCCGAAACCTCTCGCGAGGTAGGAAAGCCTGAAAGAATGAATATACTGAATCCGGTTATGGCGATCTTTCTTTTCTCACGGAATGGGAATGAAAACTGCGGGAAGGAATTGGAGGAGAACGTGACGAAAGCTATCGGAAAAAAGATTCTTTGTCGGTATCGAATTGTGAAGAGGAATCCTGTAGAGAGATTGGCGGAGCTAATGTTTCGGAGAGAGGATGAAAGCAGAAATTCGGGAGTCAACGCCCCTCGAGATGACGAGGAGGGAAACATACGGCAGAGGAGTGCTCTAGAGGATGGCAATATTCCATCGCTAATAGAAAAGAAGGCCATTGGAACTTGATCGATGTTTATACTCCTAAAGAGATTTCTCATTTTGAAAAAAATTAGTCTAGTCGTAAGAGAAATCGCACTCATCCACCGTTGAGGGCATTAGACGCCACATAGTTTCCTCTC
Source organism: Ladona fulva (assembly GCA_000376725.2). Lineage (NCBI taxonomy): Eukaryota > Metazoa > Arthropoda > Insecta > Odonata > Libellulidae > Ladona > Ladona fulva. The sequence continues at coordinate 669,531 of KZ308583.1, forward strand.
TTCATTAAATCCTTTCCTGTTTTGAAGCATTGAGAAAAATGTTTCCGACGACTGCTAATTGTCGGAAAAAACTGGCCTATCATCTTGTTATTCTCGTATTCGAAATCTAATTAAGTCTCTGAATTGAAGGCTGATCGTTTCCTTCCGTAGATCTTGTTCTTCTCGGAGAAACATTTTTTGTAAATAATATCTCTCTTGAGTGATATTAAAGATTTTTTAGCGGTTCTCACAGTTGGGCACAACTCTTCCTGCGGTTGCGGTAAAAATTAAAGAAATATATCATTCCTTATGGGCCTTCAAGGGCGATCGCTGTGTGACTAAGAAGCGAGCAAAGGATGAAATCTCGCCTTATAGACATTTTGTGATTCTCAGACCATGTACCTTAAGAGTCAGCATTTTACGATGTCGGATGAGAAATGAAACCATTACTATAGTGATTTAAAGATTGTGAAAAGGAAATTACCGTCTGAAGAAAATTATAAGAATACCGCTCTGAATTGTTACTTGGAGCAGGGGTGCGAGAGATTTGTCCTGGGAGCTCGGAAAGTAATAGAATATGACATCGAAGTACTCCAAGATTAGTATATCCGGGGTGTTCCATGTTGGAAGTTTCTATCATCCAAACCTGTCCATAAATGTGTATCGTTAACTGAAGAATATATTTCTTATTTAATGAATAGGAGCTATAGGATAAGGAAACTTACCCCAAACTTTTAGTACTCCACACCCCCTTAAAAAGGGGTATGGAATGCTAAGAGTTTAGAATACCCTAATTTTGGAGGAATAGTGACAATGGTGTGTCGCCTTGACGCGTGATACCGAAAATATTTGTATGGTATTTCATTCAAACTTTCGGATTCTGGGCCCACAAACAAGCAAAAAGTCCAAAAATTCCGCAAAACGTATGCTTTGCTGAAATGACATTGCTGGTACATACACACATCATTCCATAGCCGGCCGAAAAATACACAAAGAAGTTTTCCTCATTTGTAATCATTTGAAAGTCAGATTTAATTCCGTATTTGTTCCGCACGAGCATTAATGTTCGCTCGCTTTTTTCCACCTCTACTTGCATATGATTTCCTTGCCCCTGATTTAGCATTGTGTCCATTTACTCGCATCGTTAGGGTTCCGTGAGAACTGGGATTCGCATTGTTTCGTAATTTATAAGTTAAAGGAGTCAAGGAATCTCTCACCTTCCTGGCTTCTTGTCCTTCAGACATCTCCTATTTTTCGTTGATTCTCCAGAATTTTAAAAGCAGCTCCTCCTTTCTCGAAAGACTTCTTCCTGTTTTAGTTGCATCCAAATTTCAGGAGCGATTACCTCTACAAATACATTCCATCTATACTTAACAGCGTTTAATTCTCGTAAAAATTAGTTTCTCAGATTGTCTTGAATTAAATATTACAAATGCCATCCTATTTCAGAATTTTTGTTCTAATACTAAGTGATCAGTATCAAAAATATTCTAATTAGGAAATTTTCAGCGTTGAAAAAAAAATGTCAAAATGTCATGTCTATTTATTTTTTAAAGTCAGGAATAGGCAGTTGTAAGGTATCTTGCAATGTCATCTAATGTTTATTGCATACTTAATTCACCTGATATCAAGCAGTTGTTCATTTCCAGTCCTTTATTGTTTCCGACGTAATTTAAATTAACGATATTTATCATCAGAGCCAAGTTAATTGGATCTATCTATTCTTTGCTACTTCTTTTTGGTTAAAATACCCCGCGCTCTTCAATTCTTCGGATGGCTTATATTATTTTCTTTTTAAAGGATTTAAATCGTTGTTAACTTATAAACGAAAATGCGCCCATAGTTTTGTATTTATGCATACCCTAAATTTCATTAANAGACTCTTTTTTTCCGCGAACGATACGCGATAATAATAAATTAAAAAAGTAATTCTACTCTTGGTGTTTACACCCCCTGCCACACGCCGGAAGGCGGCTTGCAGGGTACTTATGTAGATGTAGATGTAGATGTTAACAGCGTTTAATTCTCGTAAAAATTAGTTTCTCAGATTGTCTTGAATTAAATATTACAAATGCCATCCTATTTCAGAATTTTTGTTCTAATACTAAGTGATCAGTATCAAAAATATTCTAATTAGGAAATTTTCAACGTTGAAAAAAAATGTCAAAATGTCATGTCTATTTATTTTTTAAAGTCAGGAATAGGCAGTTGTAAGGTATCTTGCAATGTCATCTAATGTTTATTGCATACTTAATTCACCTGATATCAAGCAGTTGTTCATTTCCAGTCCTTTATTGTTTCCGACGTAATTTAAATTAACGATATTTATCATCAGAGCCAAGTTAATTGGATCTATCTATTCTTTGCTACTTCTTTTTGGTTAAAATACCCCGCGCTCTTCAATTCTTCGGATGGCTTATATTATTTTCTTTTTAAAGGATTTAAATCGTTGTTAACTTATAAACGAAAATGCGCCCATAGTTTTGTATTTATGCATACCCTAAATTTCATTAATTTTCCAGTAATTCAGTGGTTATAGATTCTGAAAGCACAACCTATGAAAGCAGTTGCTCATGTAGTATTTCCCCGTTAGCCATAAATGTTTAGCCTTGTATTCTACTTAACTTTTCCCGAGTACTACCTCTAAAGCGAACAATTTCTACCCACCGTATGCTTTCGTATGTTTTTATTGTTCTACATGCATGCAATCGTCTTTATCGGGCGAAATTCTGACTAGAGGAACCCATCCTCCAGTTAACCCTTATCAAAGTAATGTAGAAATATGAAAATATATCATGATATAAGGTATTGAAGTATGTACATACAATATATATAAATTTTTAAGAAGCTTGGAAATAGAAATAAAAATGGATATGTTTCATAATTATATAGATGATATTATTGTAAATGATTCATTAAGACTATCTGTAATTTAATGTTACCAGTCAGTCGATATTGACCATAATCCATATTTACAATATATTGATCCACCATTCTTTTCATTCTTTAGGTAGTATAATCAAGTTGTTATCGTTGTAGTTATGTCCCTTAATCTTGCAGATCATGTAGAGAAGAGTGACAGAGGCCCATTTAGGGTTTAGTGTTTGAACTTACGTTGTACAGAAAAATTAACTGCCTCTGCCAAAATAATCGTCGAGAGTAGACGGTTTACTTTGGTTTCATTTATAAGATTCTAATTCTGTACCAAAATTAATTTAGATAATGTCCATTTTTGGTCGTAATGCCGAAGACAATCTTGGAATTGTGCCAAATAATTTTTGGAAAGAAGGCGGTGTCATGGCAGCAGATAAATATCTTTGCAGAAGATTCGGACGTCGTGCGTTGTTTGCTTTCTTCGGCAGAGAAATTAATGCCCGGAATGCTGGTCCACCCGGATTCTATCCTTTCGCCTGTGGTACGCCCCTTCTTCGTGTTCCACGCTTCACCTCATATCCCCTCTCCCGAACGCGTTTCCGGCCTAGCCCCTAATTGGAACGAGGTCTCTCACAGAAAAAGAAAGGGACTCGCGGAAACTCTCCTTAACGTTCGCGAATTGTCGAAGAAGAAAAGAAAATATCAGCTCAGGCACGTGTCATGAATGTTTTCCAATCCCAAAATTATATCTCATCCGATTTCCTAATTTATCCCCTATCGGAGTAGACATGAAAATTTTGTTGGTTTTGTGGGTTCCAAGGTGACTGAGAATTACGTTATCCACATCACATCTTAATTTATTCCAGATAGGGCCTCCAGATTTCATAATCGTAATTAACCGATTATTGCTTTATCTCCGTCTCATTTAAACTCGTCAATTTCAAGTTAAACATTTTGATGTAAAAATGGGTATAATTAAGTTTTTTCAGCATACGAACGGCCACTTAGGCATTAACAAGCCCATTGACGCGCTTGACTTTCGACCTTATGTATCATTCTTAGGTGAGACACTCTGTACTTTATTTGCCGTACCAAATTACTCTGTACCAAATTTGACTATATTAATTTTATATAAGGGCTGTACATTTTATCATTATTATTTATTATTTTTTTTGTATTGGAAAATAATTTCTAAAATGCAAAAAACCGAATATTCTTCACAAATATACCGCATAAAGAAGAAGAAAATATTAATAATGCTTAAATCGCTTTATAATCTTGAACTTTAAGGTGAGGTAGGTGAGGCAACAGGTGATTTCCAGGACTGAAGACCCTTTCTATATCGTTATATATCCCTAAGATTCTGATTTTCTAACGACTAAACTGAATTTAAAGCTCAAAAATCTAGAGGAAGAGTTTGTCATGACCGTAGGCCGTATTTCGTTTGCTAAATTTATTATTAAATTTCATAAATTTCCAATGTAATATTTAATTGTAGCGAAATAATTTTCTGTACCACTGTATATGACACAATCGATAAATCAGCAGTATAATCCATTACTTCCACCCTTACTCCATGGATGCAGTAGATCTTACTATTTATTATGATATAAAAAAGTAAGTTTTAAGGTTTCTACATGAGTCAAATAAAATTGACGTTTCAAAGCATAAGCGTTACCTGCATGTCAGTGGCGATAAATGTTAAATATGAATATGTTGAATTCCAAAATCTCTTTGAAAGGGGTATAAAACAGTTGCAATTAATTGGCTGAAGTATGATTATATATATTATAGCATTATAATACAGGATATATTAATTATTGTAGCATTTGGGTGTTTTGGTTTATCATAATTGGCGAACAAAAGATGACNAATTATTTTAAAGTACGGAAGAGTTGTCGGTAGAGAGAGGTCATCTGAAGGGAATGTCGGTTAAGAGAGACTTGGTCAAGGAAGTGACGGTCGAATGAGGGCAACCCGAATTAATCACATATGAAGTCGGGAAAGGTGAAGGTGCAAAACCGGGATTGGACACCAATTTTTTACTTCCCCGTAAAAATCAGGTATTTTATCTAATTATTCGTTACTGTTTAATGGTGATAATTTTCATCTATGCGGTTGTACGTTCAGTTTATTCCCGGAAATTACCGCCTAATGATATTATTGGGTTCTAAAAACAAAGTGATGTTCGTTGCTATAGTATTTTTATATTCAAGAAAAACAATCAATAAACAATGAAGAAACATGCATCTCAAGCTCATTTAATAAATTTATGAATTTTTCTGATGTCCTGGCTAAAATAATAAAAGAATATTTATTGTAACGAAATATTCTTTTATTATTAACCTTGATTGCTTAGAAATTGGTTTAAGTCGGTAAGTTTTCCGTTTTGCTTCAAATTACATCATTATTTTAAAACATAAAGGTCTTTTCTGCTTAAGTGTTATTTATACTTACTTTTTATACCATTGATTTTTTCCCAAGAAGCAAAAACAGCTTTTGGTAGTGTAACAGGAATAAGAAACAGACAAAAGAAGGAATAGCTAATTTGTGCTAAATCAGTAATTATTCATCGTTATATATCTTTGAGAATAAGCAGCCAGTTTTTTGCCATTGCGGTACGAGAATTGGCTCTTTTACATTCAAATGTTTATGTAATCCGAATTGTTTCGCAAATTATACGGAAAAACCACCGTATAGAACTGAACATTTCCCTCGAATGGCATGATTCCGCTCCAAAAATTTCGGGATGTGACATTTCTCCATAAGAAAAGCGTTGCAGCGTCAAAAAAATGCCTTTGGTCGCACGAGATAAGAGATGAGGGAATAAAAGTTGCCGCTTTGGCAGACGGCCACAAATATTTTTCAGGATTAGTAGTATATTCTCAACTAAACGTCTCTAAAAATCGATTTCGGGTATCTTGAAATTTCTCGCACGAGACGTTATCATAAAATGGATTTTACTTCAGGTTATAAATTAAATATGATATGCAACTCATACTGGATATATTAATTATTGTAGCATTTGGGTGTTTTGGTTTATCATAATTGGCGAACAAAAGATGACCCTCATGCGCTGAAAATTTTTCAATTAAACTGAACTCTTGTGGAAACTTTAATGTTCAGTTTTTTTGTAACATTATGGACAGTAAAAACAAGCAATAGTCGTGAAATTTTAATGAATTCTTCCAAGACGCGGAAGCTTGTTTTCAAAGTGAATCTCCTCGTCTTGTTTTTCCGAGCGAAGATTTTCACTGCTTGAGTCCGTTGCTTTTTCTCGTAATTGCAGGTCTTGTTCTAAAAATCTAGTCCTCGTGCTTTTGAATTACATTATTCCGGTGGATGAGTAAATTGTAGCAACAGAACAGCGCTTTCTGTAGGAAAATAGTGCCCGCCTTTTTATTTTGCCCTCAAAACGTTATTTTTTCCCTTGTTAGTGGCGATGCGATCAAAACTGCGGAAATGACTGGAAGCCTGATGCCGCACGAAAACGACGGGAGAGGCGTTCCGTTATTCGAATCGCGGCTGCGGAAAAACGTCCTAAATATCTCTCGTGATTTCGAAAAACGAAAAGATTAGAGACGTATAGCAAGTGCACGAAAGCGAAGGTCGATTATTATTCAGTCGCGGGAAAGTTTTCAAAGGCAGACGGGCTCACCCTTGCCTCAAAGAGAAATGTGTTTGAACTGTAATTAAGGACTAAACTCATGGCCGTGTTGTCCTCAGTGATATAAAAATTAAAGGTTTCGTGAATTTTTCTTTCTCGGGTTAAAGAGATCAAGTCCGCCTGCTGTGGTGATAACAGTGTTCGGTACTTATCATCACGGCATTTCGTTGACAAGGCTTGTCTTGTAAGGCACAGGCTTGTTGCTTGTAATCAGCACTGGAAATTGTTCCTGCTACCTCATCTTGATGAATGGGATATTTTTCATTTATCTTTCGGTAAAGAATAGATGAAAATGTACCTTTCATTTACTTTTGTTTGAATAATGGTGTTCGTTTAATCTTTATTGAATGGTTTTAAAAGTGTTATTCAGTTGATCAATTTGCAGCAATTACGTGTGAATATTCATCGCATTCTAGCTCAGTGAGAAAAGTACTGATATACTCGTGCTACCTCATTCCTCAAGTTACCTGGTAAGCATCATTTGCTCTCCATAGCCGCTGGTAGCTAATGGTGGAAGCGAGTGAGGTTCTAGCCGGCTTTCGTTCTGAATACTTTATAGGCACACTAAAAGTTATTATATTGGAATGTTTCCAGGCAACCGTGACATCTGTATGTTCAGAAAAGGAAGTCCGGAAAAGGAGTAAAAATTCCGGAACAAATACTGGGAAACCAGGACGTCTGGAAATCCTAGGCGATGGTAACAATTAACTAAATGGACTGATTAGCTTCCGTATATTATCAAGATTTGGACTGGGTTGCCATATGTAGATTTTATATAGTAAGAATGAATTTAAGTTTGTATTGTATGTTTCATCGTCCATAAGTTTGTCCAAGGTTTATGCACCTCCCATCTTTTGAAGAGGCACACCTTTGCTCATCCGTTGGACGTCTTCGATTGTGTTTTTATGGCTGGACTAGATCCTTCTTGTAACCTATAATTTTCTGCTTTGCTTCAACTGGCAGGTGACTGTTGCTCTCTCGCTAAAGCACTTTACAGCATGTGTTTGACGAGAGGCGGAACTAGGTTGGAGACACTCGTATTTTTCCGTTGAACGGCAAGTGTACTTTTAACTTATAAACTTGAAAGAGTATTTTAGATACAAAACGTTTAACACAGAAATATTTTAACTCCAATTGCCACTTGTTTAAAATTGCTGAATGAATAGAATAAGCTTTATATCAATCGTACCTGGACAAGTAGCAAGGGTGAATAAATTTCTTCCGTAATTTTCTAACGTTATTTATTTATTTGTTTATAAAGTAAGTGATATTGTAAGTAGTACTGATAATGTTGGTTAAGTTTGCACGTATTTTAAATTTTCTCGGTTAAACTTAAATTGGAAACGAATAAATTCCATTAACTTCATCTGCTGAGCAGTTTCATTGCGGTATCGCCGTATTGTGTTAAAATTTTATTATTTATTTTTACTCAAATAGTGTATTTTTCTGCCCTTTTAGCATTCACATCTAACTCGACCAGTTATATATTAATCGATGTAAATATTTGTGTAAGGAGGTTAATAATTTAAGGTAAGGTTGAATGATTCAAGGATATGAATGTAAGCCCATCTCATCAGTACCCACGATGACAGCAATGGGAATCATTTTTAATATCGTCCATTGAGTATCAGACTGTTCGCAAAAGTAATTCGGATCGCCCTAAAAATTTGCGCTCTATTCATGGGCCGATTTTTGAATCGAAGTTCATTATTCAGCCTGCTATGAATAACTGCAACGCAGTTTTCATGTCAAAAGATGAACGAATTACTTTTGATTCAAGCATGCAAAGCCGGCCCGGAGTTGTTGCCTACAGGAAAAGAAAATTTAGGCGCCCCTGTACATTAAACGCCCAAGATGAGCGTAGAATAAAATTTTTAATATTTACAATAAGTAATGAAAACTCAACTTGTGGACTTGGCATTGGCAAAGCTTCCTAAACTTTAGTCTACATATACGCGCGATGCTATTTCTTGTTATGTGATTATCATTGCTTAACCGTTGACCTAACTATAACTAGAATAGGTTCATACTCAACGTGATTGGACGATACCTGGTGGAACGCCATGACTAAATAAAAAGATCAGGACTTCGTATTTTCCACAACTAATTTTGAATGCGACCGGTTTCGGCCATACAGCCATCATCAGGTACTCTACCAGAGATACTGAAAGAATTTATAATGGAACACAGTTTTGCAGGTAAGGTAAGCAGTGGGAAGGGTTGGTAAAGGTGGTATTGTTTTTTTAAATTCAACAAAGCCGACACAATTTCTATGATCTCCAAACAATCCAACTTCTTTCCTTTGGATTGCCTGTGTAGAAGTTCAGGTATATCACCTTTACCAACCCTTCCCACTGCTTACCTTACCTGCAAAACTGTGTGTCCCACTATAAATTCTCTCAGTATCTCTGGTAGTGTACCTGATGGTGGCTGTATGGCCGAAACCGGTCGCATTAAAGAATTAGTTGTGGAAAATACGAATTCCTGATCTTTTTATATAGACTAGGTTCACATGATGGTAAAACCGGCCCTGCTGACACAGGTGTAAGAGTCACTCGACACCGTGGCAACAGCCGAATTTCGTGAGTAGGAAGAAGGCGACTAAGGGCGTTAAAAAGTAGCCGTGTTTGGTGCATACCGTCACGTGGCGTGGGAAGGGACGAGGCCCCGTTGTGTTGGAGGCTGAGTTGTTTATTTCGTGGAAGGATCGTGTGGGAGGATCAAGGCAGAGAGGTGGAAAACTGACGTAATTTGCGTCCACATTTTCCCGCGTCCGAAGGCTCGCGTGGCTTCCGTTGAGAAGGGCACCTCGGACCGTGTTGTACCGGTTGAAAAAGCCCGTCGTAGCAGATAAGGTCAAGGTTTCACAGAAAATTAAGATTTTTCCGAGATTATAATCAATTTTACCTGAAGAATGTCCATGGATCGTGGAATTGGGTTCGAGGACGCGTCATTTTCTTATTTAATCGATATGCTCCGGAAGATGTGGCGTAATACTGACTTTCCCAGCGTTATTTTATTTCCTGAATATTTTCACGGATGGATTATGAGATGAAGCCTTTCATTGAGCTATCTTTGTAGTTCCACGTCAGATTTAATGGGAATTTTTTCTTAGAGGACAGGGAAAATTTATTTACGCTAAAACATCATGAGCCTCGGTAGAGAATTCTGGTGCGAAACACCAAACTTATCACTAAAAAATAGAAGACGAAATTTTTTATATTCCATTTTTTTTATTTTAAGAAGGAAACGCTACGAAACAGTTTTTAGACTTTGAAAATAATTTTGGGATGGTGCTGATTAAACGTGAATAAATTATCTCTATTAAAATATCATTAAAATTTCCTACTTAAAAAGTGAAATTCTTTACCTCAACTAACACTCAAAAATAAACATTTCCTCAAATTTTGGTCAGTACCAGGGTTACACAAAGACATCGTTCGCAAATTGTATATTTCCCAAATGACGGAAATTTAACTTCGTGAAAACAAGAGGTTGCCTATAAACAACAAAATAATTACGCTGATTTAGTTTACTAGTAAATATATTTAATAATTTTATCTGCTGTTTACTGAAACTGTCTATTTGCTGAAATATTTTTGAGCAGCAGATAAAAAAAAGAGCAAAGAGCATTTTCCCACTCAATCTACTTGTTGGTCACATGCGTCTAGTAAAATATAATTCTTTTTCCGTTACTTCGCTTCATATTTATCATTCATCTGTCCTTGCTGAAATGCTTTTGCATTTCTTAGTAGAATAATTGTGGAGGAATTTCTGTAAACGGGGAAAAAGAAGGTAAACCATACAGTGAAATTATTATGAGTCTGTTTTCATATAACAGCTAAGAAGTTTGCCTATCGAAGATATATTTTAATTGGCCATCAGATACATGCTGATTTATATTTTAACTAGACGAAAGGGTTAGAAAATTAATTAGTTCAACTACCGGGATCAAATCATACTGATCGAAAAGGAATGTTTGCAAATAATTTTAGCAAGCTGTTAAATGTTTCATTTTTGCGATTTTGCTGGCAAATGCAATGGTTCTCCCATTATTCTTATGAAACCCCGAAACTATTACAGAACCCTAATAATAGGTGAAGATGATCCACAACTGATTTGTTCATGATCGATCTTCGAATCGATTTTAGCGTAGCTAATTTATAGTAGAGTGACCTTGGTTGTATTCCTTTTGCTGAAAAGACTAAATTTCAAAAGAAAATCGTTTTACTCATTTGTTCTCGTATTTTGGTAAAGCAGGCTACCATTTAACATAAATATCACTCCGTTTGAATAAATAATTGAGTTATTCTCAGTGAGGAGGAAAGATGTTTCAAATTAAGTATTATTTATTTATTCGGGGTAGAAACAAGCCGTGCTTTTCTTTTCGAAAAATGAAAGTGAGCATTCGTAAAGAGTTTATATTTTCTAAAACTGAATCAAATTTAGGATAGAAATGCAGATAAAATTACGAACATGGCGATTTAGACTATTAAGAGGCAGATGAACGAGGTATTCTAGGTCAAAGACTTATTTATTTCAGAATCTAGAGAAAGCTTTCAACAACGTGCAATGTTTAACGACAGCACGCATTTGGAAAGATGTTGAAATAAATTAGCAGAGGGAAACAAATTCGTTCTCTTTCTACGGAGCGAGTGCTAGTAATAAGATTCTTCTAATTAGGAGAAGCTAAGATGAACATAGGTGTGACATTGGGAAGTACTTTATTCCGTTCGATCCATGATGGATTCATCGGGTAGGTAATAGTTTTATTCAGAGGATTTTTGTGGTAAGCTAAATAGTATGAGACCAACGAATACATGGAGAAATGGCTCTTATGATACGGAAAACTGGAGAAGGCTGCGAGAAAAAGCCTTATCAGTATAAAAACAAGTGTGACCAATGTATTGATCAATTGCCTTGGTAAGTTATTTTATAGCAAGAGAGATGTTATTACAGTCGATTTAAGGTCGCATTCGCACTTCGATAAAGGAAAGGATTTTTAACTTTGCACGTTAATTCGTGTACCTCGAGATCAACCGTCTGGAAAGTAGAAGATTGGAGATCGACTCACTGTCTTGTCAACTTTCTTTAATTCCCTTTGTCCTTTTGACTTTCACTCTTATTGAGGATACTGCTATGTTGCTAAATATGCTATTTTCGCTTCATGATAATCGTCAAAATAAAATTAATTGATGTAATACTTATTGCTCCTTAAGATAGACGATGTTGCGGATTTTTTTTTTCGTGTTATAGAAAGACTTAACGAAGAAGGATAACAGAGAATACCTAGAAGAGCCTAAATTTCTTGGGGAAGGAAGGCGCGGAAATCATTATTTAGAACTAGATCCGTATCGCTTATTCATGTAATCCATAAAATGTTATTATCAAATGGAAACTATTAGGAATTTCATAAAAATGGATAATAATTTGATCTTTCCTTGTTTCTAGTAATATTTTCACTGATTATATCTGAAATGTGTTCTATTATAAACCAGTCAAGCCCGGAAAGCCTAGTAAGCCCCCGTTGCGTGTCGCATTTCGACTAACGATCTCGTAAACTTCCGTGCCAGAGAAGGTTTCCATGATTTAAGGAGGATAATACCTTACAGTTGCCTTGGGATATCGGTGACCTTGTGGTTTGTGCTTCACCATGTGTAAGTTTGCTCCTCTTTCTGTGTCATTTCGTGCTTTTGCCTTCTTGTCAGTTCCATCAACGGAGGCTGTGATGGATTACGTACGAATGCTTTCGCGTACGAACACCGCAACCTGGGGATCACGTCGGCATGTGTCATAAAAGTCAAAATATCATCTGCATGTATGAGAAAATTCTGTCATTATTTTTGAAATTTATAGGTGTTCTTCATTCCTAACTACACCATCCTTTCGTACATCTCGATAATCTATTTTATTTTTACGTAAAATACAAAAGGATAATATTCTAATGTCGTACTACATTTCACGAAAAATTTACCGTAGTTTTACAGTGTCATTAAATTGATTTTGTCACGATCGTTTGCTATCACTTTAAGCTATATGGGATAAATTTGGGGTTTTCTAGTCTGTGAAAATAAGAAATATCCTCTTAAAAGAAGTGATACGGATTTTCCACGTCCAGTGGGGATACCTTTTTTGAATTTGGAGTTTTATTTTTCATTTTACTCCAATTTTTGTTTGGAAGCAAATGTAACATTTATCCTTCGCTATTCGAAATCATTGTTTGCTATGAGATCTTTCTGCCATTAATTTACCGGTTTGCACTCGTCTCGTGCGTCTTAGCGAGATGCGCCTGATTTATTTCTTTCGATTCTTTCGGGAACAGAGCCATTGTGTAAGGCTTCTCCGTTAGTCACGATTGCTTAATTATTGTTCCCTACTCTGTACTAGAAATTCTATGAACCAAACCGAACGTTCGCCTTGCTGCTCAAAGAAATCTTTCTTTCGGATTCTTCACAGACGTATCTCACTGTATCTGACAAATCATACTATTTCATTCCATAGTCGACATCAAAAATCGATTCCCCGGTTTTTTTATAAGTATTCAAATTCTTAATCTTCATTAGTATCGATTTCAGGATATCAGAAATAATAATTTAAAATAAATGTTAAAGGTAGATAGATCGTGGTAAGCTTGTGATTCCAAAAATAATCAATAATTATAATCATATAAATGATTCGTGGGAAGCTTGTGATTCCAAAAATAATCATAATAATTATAATCATATAAAATTATATTAGTTAATAATAGTTTAGCTCTCGCTAAAGGTTTTAGATGATTCTATCGAGTGATATTATAGATATTTTTAAGCTAATAATTAAACTTTTCTAGCGATATTTTGTGGAATTATACCATATTATCGCTGTAGAAATAAGCGCTAATCACTTGTGCAACTCCACAGAATATGTTTCTTTCTTTTTTCTCTCAATTCCAGTGCCTGAAGATGAACTGAAAGTTCGAAACCATTGGTCGCCAGAGAAATATATTCTGTGGAATTGTATAAGTGATTAGTTATTGTATAAGTGATGTTATTTCTACATCGATTTTGCTAATACTTTTGAGGACGAACCCTGAATCCCATCATATCAAATGGCACCAAGGGCACCCCATGAAATATGTAATTCATTAATTTATCTTTTTCTAGTTTTTTAATTACGGTATAAATTCAGCTCTCCGGTTGATAAACTTTATATATTTCGTGTTCTGGAAACAATATTGGAAATAATATAAGCATTTCTGTCTCGGCAACAGGGTTGTCAAAAGTAACTTATCTATGCTATAACATATGTTTTCTTCGCGTTATTACTTCTATCTCAGGATAATTGTGTGATATTTTTGATCTTCTGGTTCATGAAAGCAACCGCTGATTTTATATTTTTGCGGGAAATGCACTGAAAATCCTTTACTGCCAATGTTAAAATTGCAGTTGAACAAATTTGCTATTTACACTATAATTGTCATGTTGAGATAAAGTCTGCGATGATAATGAGTCAATACATAATAGACTCAACATCTTAGTCGATTTTTGTATAATTATGTAGGCTAATTGATCGTAACTTATAACAGATAATTAGATGATTCTATCAATTGGCATATTATTATTGATTTTCAATTGATTATCGATATAATATTTTTGCCCATCGAAAGTGTAAAAATGAACTCTGGAGCATTTTGAAAAAGAAATCAATATACAAACACATACCTTCCCGTGTATTATCTCAGTGGCGAGCTCCACGAGCTTGTCTTCTTCCTCTTCCTTCCACAGCAATTACTTTCCTCTCACAATCAACGTCCTAAAAGTCACAGAAAACACTCTTCTCTCTAGTCCTTTATGCGTATTCTCTTTTCGATCACACTTAGAAAACGGAGAAGACGTCCTGAACTCCTTTATCCCACCATCCTGAGTCATTCGCCCGTACGCACCACCGATTCCCTCCTGCGTTTAATGTTATTCTTTAGGTACGGTGTTCTTTCGCTGCTCCTTTCCCCCTCACCTCCTAGCCGCCGTAACCCCATCGCTTCCCTCCATCGCACCTCTTCAGAGAACGTACACAACGGATGGGGAGGGAGAGCACGGCCGGTCACTAGCACGTCCTTCCTTCTTAGTTCAGTGCGTCGACCCCCGCACTGGCTGAAGACCCGCTTTAGACTGAGTGCGTGCCGTCTCTCCTGCTGTCCGTCTTCTCCTCGCAGCACCTCCCTTCTCTTTCCCTCCCCCTCCCGCAGCAGCCAACAGTCGTATCTACATCCCTCTACGAGATTCCGAAGCGTCTTGCAGCGGTGAATTGGTGGAGTAGGGGTATAGGAGGAAGCATTAAGCTTCCCATCCTCCCTCGACTCAACTTTTGCCGTTAACTCTTTGTTACCGAATTTTTTCTCCTTTCTCACAGTTTGTTGGATTTCCGTGCAAAGGAGACTTCAACGCCCGATCTGTGAGGCATCGCAGAGCTTTTCTTTCGAAGTTGTGTAAGTGTATCGAAGACGGTTTTCGGGGAAAAGATGATTTTCTCTTCTGGTTAATTCTCGAGTAATACCATTCACAAAGTGAAATAATAATGCGTGCTCAAATTACCTCTTCCATAACTTGATGAACCTTATCAGTATAATCCAGATAGTATTAATTGCTGATAATATTCCTGTTCAGTGGATTAGTGTGAGGACGATCAAGTATTTCTTACTTCTTAAGTTATTTTCAATGCGGGCGTAATTGATTTCTTCCGTCGTAGCTGTAAAACATATTCCCTGTCTGCAGAATTTATGGAATTTATGTTACATACCGTCGAGCTTATTTTTAAATTATCATAACTAGTACACTACAGCTAGACTTCGGATATTACATTCAATTAAGTAAATATATTTTTATAAAATAATTTAGAATCCATGATAAGTATTTCTCAGCAAACGTAAATTCATTAGATAAATAAGATTTTCATCTTATTTTAAATTGAGAATGTTATTCTTCGTTATTTTTTTTATTTTTTGAATGTTCAGTTCACTATTTGAATTTTTAATTGTCATCCCTTTAAAACTCCTCGAATATTTCACGCCGAAGAAGATAAGGTTTCAAGTAGTGAGAGACAAGGAAAATATAATGCACTCGCACTATTGAGTGCGTTACGTTTTTCGCATTTCTATGGTAGCCTTCGAGTTAGCGATGTTCTGAGAATAATAAAATTCGATTAAAACTACGATGACCAGAATCTGTGCTATAGGGTGGCTCGAAAGCATGACCCCGTGATCTAGAGGCAGAGATTTGCCTTCCTTGTTCTTCACGGTTGGTTTAAGGCTGAGGGAATTTGATGTAAAGTTAGATTAGAAGTCATCCTAGCTGTAAATGCCGAAACACGGCTTAAACATAGTTCTAGTTTTAACCTCGCATTAAGCTCTATAAATCTGAATCGTTCTTCAGAAGATCAAAAAGAAGTGATTTAAACTAAAACTTTTAGATTCCTATTGTTTTCCATCTCTGCTATCTTTGTAGGTATTCTTCGTCGTTTTATATCCAGTTATATTAACCTGTTCCGAATTCTAATTTAAATAAAGAATAGAGGCAAAGGCGTCAAAAGCTACCGGTTTCATCCGCTAAGCACAACTGCACCTGTTGTGTAGATGAGTCTCTAGTTTTTTTTTTTGCTAACATCTTTTATAGTTTTCGAGGATTTTTGGTTTACGTTAAAAGTAAAATGATGTTGAAATTACTTGTATTTTAAAATTATAATACTCGTATTTTTCTGTGTACTGCTATTTGAATCCATTCACTTATATTTACTACATTTTTGTCTTTAAACATGACGGTTTGAGGTGTGACTTGGTGGAACTCCTTCATAATCACAGAGAAAGAAAAACTCACTTTGTAGAGTCCACAAAATAATTTTAATAAAATCGACCTAGGTTTCGTTACAGCGTAACATCTTCAGGTGAAAATACATGGACACAGTTTCCAGGTCGAACCTAGGTCGATTATATTGAAATTATTTTGTGGACTCTACAAAGTGAGTTTTTCTATCTCTGTGGTTTGTTTTTAAAATTCCGTTCCTCACAGGGAATCAAAAAGTTTAGCCTCCTTGTCTGTTATTCGAAAATATTCCATGGTGAATTAGAATTTTAGATTTTAGGAATAAGGTCATTACAAAGAACATTTTCAATTCGTGAATACTCGTTCTGATTATGCTTGCCCACCAGGGTTTCAACTAAGTTTCGCGCCTGGACGGCAGTGCAATACTTTCTTAAGTGCCGCAGTATGAAAATGATAGTCTTTAATGATTCTCTCACGATTATTTATTGATTTTTCGGTAATGACATGAAAATATTAGGGCATTTCACGTCCTTTTCCCGGCATTTCATAAGGAATCGGAAACTCCGTAATTCTGTTTGTAGGACCACTACTGTTAAGCTTAGATTTAAATAATGTAATGGATTTTGATCACAAAAGATCGAAAATGAAATAATTTGTCGTTAATTACTGCAGAAGGACTTTAAGTTGTTGGCATCTTTTTTTCTTTTCGTTCAGCCCACCATACGTAGATATGTAATATCAGCTGCTTTTGATGTGGGCCAACGCAGCAGTATAGAATCACTACAATAAGTAAAAGTATGTACGATCAAATTTCCCTCTGAAATCGCGGCATGCATGACTGTCCAAGATCCTTCAGAACCGTGAGAAAGGTCCGGTAATTTTGGGAAACGAATATTTCTCACGGGTCCCCGTTTACCTCGTTTACTTATGCTTCTTATTATTTGACTCTTTTTTCCCTTCGTTTCTCGTTTTCCCTCCACTTCAGATTCTTTATTTTGCATCAGAAGACCGCGTTTTAAAGTCGTGTATACGGATGTTACGGCCGTGATCCCCGTTGTCAAGGACAGCGTAAGGCCATGTATATATCTAGGGCCTGGGGACAGCGAACCTTCCACGGCACTCTATCGCCATCTAGTTCAACTCCCACTACTCTCTGTTTCGCACTTTCACGTCCAACTTCCTCGTCGTCTCTTATAAAATTCTTGATGGTGCGTGATTGTCAATCCTTGCCCTTGTACCTACTAGAAAGTAGGGAAAGGTTATTAGAGGTATCCTTACTCGCAGCATTAGAAAAAAGTTCGATTTGACCTCTTAGATTTAGAAGAATTATGGCTAAAGAACTCATTCCAATTTCCAACTATTTTCTTTCGTTATCTTATGAATATAAGGAATGTGAAATAGAAATAGTTGAATTTTTTCCCTAATAATTCTCATTTCTTTGGTGGATTACTTTTATTACTATTAGTTCTTCTTTGATATTTAATGATTATTATTTTCAGTATTACTTTTGATACTACTCCTATTTATGCCTGCTGTCATGTATTGAAATGATCCAATTTGAAAATTAGATATTATATGAAATTTTTTCTTTAATTTCTTAAGTTTAATTTAACGTCTTAAATTCTTTGACAGCCTATCTTTCCATATGTTTTTCAATCAGCAATTTAAATACTTGTTGGTTGGTTTAAGCAAATAATTTAATCTGCTTGGTGCAAAGATAATTTATTTTTAAAATGGCAAATTAGACATTGCTAAATCGTTTGAGTAAATATTTAACAGAAATTTAAATTGATTCTTGTGTTTTAAAAATCCTAATTTTTCCTTATAGACTAGTTTCTGGAGATCCTGACCATAAGACAAGTTTGCTTAATCAAAAGTTTCAGGTATGTGACGACGATGATCAGCTTTTTAAGGTCATCCTTGATTTTTAATTTATTGGCTTATGAATCACAATAAGTATGTAAAGTGTGATAATTGTAATGTCTTATTTCCCAGATACCTTTAAGATTTGTGGCTCTCAGATATTTAATTTCAAGCTAAATTCTTTAACCTAATTGAAGAAATTCTTTGAAAGAAAATTATATTTGATTTGAATACCATGACAGCCCAAAAATATCATCAATGAATGTAACATTAGGTCACGTTTGCTTCATATCTTTGTATTTCTTGGTCAAAACAATCTTCTTTAGATTATTCTCATGATATGATCAATCCTTGTTATTTCTATCCATGTTGTAAAAAAGAAGAAGCTGATCAATTTAAAATATATTGTTATTTCAAGACAATTAAGAAATATTGTTACATAGTTTATAGGTTCATAACTAATATTTTAAACAATCTCAAAGTTTTTGTATCAATATATATAATTTATTGAAATACTAATTACTTAATTATTAATAGATAAGGAATCATCATTATTATCAATTCCATTTATTTGACGTACAAACTTCAAAAAAATTAACTAAAGAATTTATTATGTCCTAATGACTTTCAACAGATGTTGAATTGCTGTATAGAAAGGAGAAGAAAGGAGAAAGAATCCAGAGAACTACAATCAAGTAATAACTCATCTTTTAATTATGGTGAGTCAAATCTTACATTTTCATTCTATTTGACTATGTATTTTCTCTCTGGCTGAATAAAATATTGTTTATTTCTTGTTCGTTATAATGAAATACATATGAACATTGACTGAAGAAAATGAAGGTAATAATGTTTTCACATTAAAATAAATTGGTTTTGGGAAATTAAAGGTAGTGAGAGCTGAGTAATTTCTTGAGGACTGTTGGAAAGTTGCAAAAGTACCAATGACTTAAACCAAAGCTCCTTTTCTTTACAAGTTGATTCCTTCAATAGTTGATTGGTAATTCAAGTCGATTCTTTTACCTTATATACTAGCTGTTTAGCAGGAATCCTCTCTTCTGCTCATTGAGAATGAGGCTATTTATTATCTTTGGCTGATTCAAATCATTGAATTAATTCATTCTCTATTGTTAACAGAATTCAGGCCTATGAAATTGTGCTAATAGCTCTAAGAGAACATAATTAGATAGAGGGATTTCAAAATTGATTTACATGGATCCAAAAGTACATGTTGTTTCTTTTCCATTGTTGAAGACATGAAATAGATAAATTTTCATTTCTAGTTTTTGCCTCTCAAGTCACTGCAGTGTCTCTCAAAATTAATATGCTTTTGTTTCACTTAGTGAGTCACACAATTTGACGAAACTTGACTACCTACTTTCTAGTTGGTTCCTAAGGAGTTTTTTTCTCCTAGATTCTGAAAATAGTGAAGATGAAGATGATAACTTTTTTGATTGCCCTGATGTTCCACCAGCTGGAGATGTTGATAATGAGAATAAAAGTGGTATTTCTCAAGTTCGTGGTCCAAAACTCTCACTATGGAACCGCCCTGAAGGGAGACTAAAAAAAATGAAAGATGTTTATATACTCAGTACAGGTGAACAACTTTATGTGCCCATTACTCAGGTGAGCATATGCACATTTTGATGACTTCATTGTTTTCTTCTGTAATTAGTTCAATTTATGTTTTCTTAAAGTGTAATTCAATCTAAAATTATCACTATTAAAACTACTGTAGAGTTTTAGCTCAAGAATCTCTTGCTTTTGTGTTTTATTCATTCTGGATTTTTCATTTTTTAAATAGTCTCTGATTTATTCTTTATTTAATAATATCACTTATAAAAGCAAAAGCATAATCTTCATCATTCATATTTCTCAGTCAGATTTGTCCCTGCCACAAATTTTTTTGTATTTTTTTACTAGCTGTACTATTATTTATTATTCATTTACTATTATTAATTATTGGTATTAAATTTATGTAGGTCTCTTGCAATCCCACTTATGGCCTTGCTCAAAACACTGAATATTACAGGGAGACATTTCACCTCATTCATAATTATTTTCTTGTTCTATCAATCAGGAGGTCCCTCCAAAAACTGAGGATCAGATAGAGGAGGATGCAGAATTAATGGAAATGCTTGGAAATGATGCTCTAGGAACTGAATTAAGAGCTTCCATGATGTGTGCCTCTCTTCTTTCTGATATGGAATCTTTCAAGGTAATGAAGAGGAATAGTTTTACTCATATTTATTACTTTTAGTACCTTTTAATGGTTTAATGGTTTTACTACTATACTGACATTGTATATTTTTATCTCCTTTTTGAAAGGCTGCAAATCCTAGCGCTGAGCTGATTGATTTCATTCGATGGTACTCTCCAAGGGATTGGGTTGAAGAGGAATCTTTAAATGAATTTGGCCAGAAAAAAGGCATGATATGTTTGCTTTTATACTATAATAATTCAGTGGGTATTTATTATATAAAATATACTTCCAATTATTGTGAAATGTAAGTCCAGGAGAGACGGCCCAGTCATTTACTTACTATATAAATGCCTATAGAACTAATTTCCTTTTTTTCCTCCCTCCCACAAATGCACTGCAATAATTTTCTATACACTTGTGGCATACACTTTCTACATCGATTCTACTGCTGGCGTTTCTCTCAATAGCAGGATAGGACTCCCAGATAGGCAAGTGGGCAATGCATTCGACTTCAGCAAAAGCGGTCCTGGGTTCGATTCCAGGTGGGGGCCTATGTGCGAAATGACCAAAGCAGTTGAAGCTCTTTTAACAATACTACTACTTTTAACAATATTACTACAATAGCAGGATAGCCACTAATATTATTATTTAGTTCTTCACTTGAAATTCTTTTTGAAACTTGTTGGGGAATCTCTCCCAACAAGTAGTGGGGTATCTTTTGACGGATGCCCAAGTGCGCAGTTTGCTATCTAAAAG
This sequence comes from Ladona fulva, assembly GCA_000376725.2. NCBI lineage: Eukaryota > Metazoa > Arthropoda > Insecta > Odonata > Libellulidae > Ladona > Ladona fulva. Next base: position 690,667 of record KZ308583.1, read on the forward strand.
TCCAACTTGGCAAAAAGTAACAAGTAGTCCTTTGGCAATTCCTGAACATTCGATTTTAACCACCCAAAATATAGTTAATCTGATGCTCCAAGATATTTTCTAATGCTCTGCATTACATCACAGGGTAAGAAAAGACCAATCTAACCTCTTTTCAATTTAAATAAAATCAATAATTTTCAAGATGACTGTCTAAAACTTTTACAATGAGCACTCATCAACATGACTGATGTGACAAGGAAACTTGCATTGAAATTTAGCAATTAATGCCAGAAATATGACAACTGGGGCATCTGTCCTTGATTTACCCTATGTTCTCTTCACTGTATGGAACCCTTGATGTGTGAATTTTTCACTTAAATCTAAATATTTTTTAATTAATATTCTCTGCGTTTTACACAATTCCTTCTGATGAGTAAAGTGAAGTGTTGAAACAGAAGAGAAATATGCTAATATATTTCAAACATTTTTTCCTCTTGGGTGGCCATGCCTCTATTCCTTAGTTTTTTTGTTGTTTGTTTAATTATTTTGATAGATTGAACATTGCTTTAATTTATCTCTAAGATGAAATTAATTTAATTGGTTTTTATTTTTTATAGGCCATTTAAGTGAAAGAATGTTGCTACCTGGAAATAAATGGCAAGAAGTGTGGAAGGCAGCAAAACCTGTGCCTGCACGAAGGCAAAAAAGACTTTTTAATGAAGGCTGTGTTGCAGAAAAAGTCTTGCATTTTCTTGAAGTTCTGTCTATTTCAAAAATATTCTGTTATTTGATGCCTCTGCTCTTTCAAGCTGCTTTATGGAAAATAGGACAGGAAATGCAGAATTTAGAATCATCAGAAGAAAAAGCTGAAAATATTGATGAGAGTGATAGTGAAGAAAATTTAGATGATAGTACTAAGAATGATAAAAATGTGATAGATACCATGTTGATGAAAAACTTCTCAGACAATACATCAGAACCATTATTGTCAGAAGAAATTTCATTCCCTGAAACTCTGCCCCAAGCCCTTAAGAAAATTGCTAGTAGAATAAGAAATATGTCCCTTAACCCTACGGCTGCTGATCAAGCATTCTATTCGGTTTGTGTTTTACTTTTTCATACATTCTTGTTTTAATTTAACAGATCATTAACAAAACTATAGTAGATCTACTTAAATCATTTTTCATTAATAAATAATTTTTCAACCTCCTAAAATAAGGAGAATTATCTAAGAACAATATTGATTGTTTTGCCAGTGGTCAGAATCTATTTTTGTTTAATGAAAGCTATTATTAGAGATCTTCCATTGTATTATATAATTTATAAGAATTGAATTGAATGGAATATGATTAAGAGCTTAAATTAACACTGAAATGTCTATTTAACTATCTTCATTTCGGTATTGAATTTTTGTATAAATCATTCTCCTTGGTATTTATTACAGGAACTTATTTTTGAACTAGCAAAGGTGGAGAGTTTAGTTTCCATGGCCAGAGGAGCACAAATACAATTCAGGATAGATAAACAGAAGCTTAAAGTTAAAGATTATTTACTGTTTCTGAAGTCCCTCATTTGTGAAGAAGAAGCTGTTATTCTAGGAGGACATAAAAGCCCTGTGGGAGAGCGTGTGTGGAATTTCATCCAGCAAGAAAGATGGGTAGGTGGAATTGCTTTTGAAATTATCTATATTTGATATATGCATCAATTAAATTACATATGTTATCTGAAGTTTGAAATTATCTACAGTCTACATATCTTTGTTGTTTTTTTATCTGTTCTGTATATTGTGACGAATATTAATTTCAGGTATAATTTTGGTTGATAATGCAAATTCAACATTTGTGGAAAATTTATCTATCAGTATGCATGATGGAAATGGTACACTTGTTAGTATTTTAGCCATTTATGTGAAATATTTTTAGTACTTTACTGTTATATTCTCTGCATTTTCTACTTTGCCATTAGTTGCTTGCATGCATGCATGGATTAGTTGAGATGCTTAGTTTTGCAGTCTTAATTGAGGGAGTTTTTGTTGCATTCCATAGATAATTAATTATAAGTACAATACAGTTACATTTTCTTATGAATGTTTTATTTCACATATTACTACTCACATAAATTTGTTTTTAACCATTTGGTTGCAAGAAGTGAATGCTCATTGTCATTAAGAATGTATTACTGTGACCAATGAGCAATTCCTTTTCTTCTTAATTTACAAATTTAAGAACTATAATCTCTCATAGAATCCTGAGAAAAAAAAGAGTCAAATAATATTTCTCCAGTATTGAAAAGAAGGGTATGACTACCTCTTAATTAGGGCACTGTAACATTAATCATTTAACAAAAATCACCAACTCCAAACACCAAAATTTCTTATTTTTGAGTTTAGACTCCTTTCAAATTTTTAGGTGATATCTATGAAATGGCAAGTTTCATGTAAAGATAGTTAATAACTATGAGGGTCTCTTTAATTTCATCGAAATTATTTGTATGGTTTATTTTAATGCACCTTCATAAATTCTCAAAATCAAGCGTTGCTCTCATATCTGACTAATCTCAGTCTCGCATTTTAGAGTAGAACAGGACATTTTAGTGAATTCCCATCATAACCAGCTTATAGGTATAATATTTATGCTTTACAAGTTAGTCATGTGCACTTCATGTATGACATTGAGATTGTTTAAAGGTCTTGTGAGTATCCTGTGTATTCAATTGAATTTTGGTGTGAAAATTCATACTATGAATTATTACTCATATACTTGTTGTTGAAATCCTCTTTTTTATAGATGGATGGGAAACTTCTGGATGAGCATTTAAATGCCGAACAAAAGGAATATGTTTTTCAAGTGATGGCAACAAGACCAGCACCATACTCTAGACCTACTCCTCAGCGATTAACAGCAATAGTGAAGGAAGGAGAATTCAGATTAGCTGGAGCATTTTCTCAGGACACCAACTTCTTTTAAATTTGGCTGTCTGATTTAAGAGTTATTTAAGAGTATGCATATACCAAATTTGTTGTTTGTAATTTGTTTGCATTACTATGGTGAATATAATTCAATTATCCATTGTGATAACTAATGCTGTAATGTTTATATGATTTTATCATGGCTTTGTCAAAATATGTAATATTTAATCAAGAAATTATTTTTTATTTTATGCTGATATATTTGGTAAAGGCTATCTATTTTCAGTGAAATATTGAAAAATGTATAATGAACTTAATAACCAATTGAGATGAGTATTTGTTGATTCTCTCTTGTTATTGGCCTTGTTTTCATTTTGCAAATGTTAATTGTAACATCCTTTATATGCATATTACACCATTATCACCAAAAGTGGATTCATAAAAAAAATATTCTGGGTATCCTCTAAGGATGAACAAAGGCTAGCAATTCAACAGAGGGTGAAGGTGTTCTGGGATTCTGGTCTCACATATGGTTTTGAAATATTAAATTGGCAACTATTCTGTGTAAATAGTCAAGATAATATTTATAAATTGGAAATTATGGTTGCATTGCAGTATGTTTCTGAAATAAATGCATATTATTTTATGTTTATGACTTTTCACCTCATTTTCTCCGTGCAAAAGAAGAGATTGATAAAGTTGAAAGTTTTAATGTACATTTACTGTACTGTAACATTTCTTGGCCTAATGGTCTTTAAAGAATTAAGCCTGATATTGTTCAAGATAATTTGTTGCTGAAGTGAAGTCTTTTGAGTATGTTTGACAAATATTTGAGCTACAGTTATTGAATTCCTAGTATGACTTAATTATCCCCAATAGTTTTGAGGATACTGTATGCTGATTATGATGTAGGTTTTACAGCATAACCACAATTGGTTTTACAGCCCCAATTGAAGACATAAGTGTCCATTTTCCTTGGTAATATGTATATACACTCAGACTTTTTTGATCCTTTATGGTGTTTTGTCCTTCAAGGTTTATTGCTTTTATGAAATAACTTTTGACATAACCTCCTTTTGTATCACTCAAAGGAATGCTGTTTTTTCTCACAATTTTTAATTTTCACTTTGCGAAGGCATTTTTATTTGTGAATGGTATTAATCTAAATCATATTAGTCTGAACAAAAGAAGACCCATGTTATGCTTACCCAGCAAGGAAGCTAAAAAAAATAGACCTCTCTGGTTCTCTTTATTTTCCTGCCTTGGCATACTCTCATCTCATTTCAGGATACATTTATTCTCCCTTTTCAGTGAATCATCAGCTGAATTCAACCAATTTTTCTAGATCCTTTTCATATCTCTCATATTATAAATCTTTCTCATTCTGTTTTGGACACTCCTCTACATACATACAAAGCAAATCAAAAGATGCCTTTTATATTGGTCATAAAGGTTTTATTTCAGTACACATTGATTTACTGTCTATTCATAAACCATTCTCCATCTTACTCTTTCCATGCATGCTTGTCCTGGAATACTAAAACTGTATTGATACAATTCAATGTTTGTTCTTGGGAACGCAGCGGTGGTCATTTTCATATGACGATGTTTCGCCGGCGGTGCTGCTGGCTTCTTCAGGTCGGAAGTGACGCTAGAGAATACCAAGGTACTCTCTAAAGAACCTTACTACTTCCCACGGATAATACGAGAGTCGGTTGAAATAGCAAAACGACCGCAAAATTTCAACCGAGAGGACGGTTACCCCCTGTCGTCCACATGGAAACGACTACTACATCCAACGGCCAATCAGGAGAGCACACGTCGTGAAAAAGTGAAAGGGAGCAACATATATATAGCGGACGAGATGAGGACTGCGTCACTTCTGACCTGAAGAAGCCAGCAGCACTGCCGGCGAAACATCGTCATATGAAAATGACCACCGCTGCGTTCCCAAGAACAAACATTGAATTGTATCAATACAGTTTTAGTATTCCAGGACAAGCATGCATGGAAAGAGTAAGATGGAGAATGGTTTATGAATAGACAGTAAATCAATGTGTACTGAAATAAAACCTTTATGACCAATATAAAAGGCATCTTTTGATTTGCTTTGTATGTATGTAGAGGAGTGTCCAAAACAGAATGAGAAAGATTTATAATATGAGAGATATGAAAAGGATCTAGAAAAATTGGTTGAATTCAGCTGATGATTCACTGAAAAGGGAGAATAAATGTATCCTGAAATGAGATGAGAGTATGCCAAGGCAGGAAAATAAAGAGAACCAGAGAGGTCTATTTTTTTTAGCTTCCTTGCTGGGTAAGCATAACATGGGTCTTCTTTTGTTCAGACTAATATGATTTAGATTAATACCATTCACAAATAAAAATGCCTTCGCAAAGTGAAAATTAAAAATTGTGAGAAAAAACAGCATTCCTTTGAGTGATACAAAAGGAGGTTATGTCAAAAGTTATTTCATAAAAGCAATAAACCTTGAAGGACAAAACACCATAAAGGATCAAAAAAGTCTGAGTGTATATACATATTACCAAGGAAAATGGACACTTATGTCTTCAATTGGGGCTGTAAAACCAATTGTGGTTATGCTGTAAAACCTACATCATAATCAGCATACAGTATCCTCAAAACTATTGGGGATAATTAAGTCATACTAGGAATTCAATAACTGTAGCTCAAATATTTGTCAAACATACTCAAAAGACTTCACTTCAGCAACAAATTATCTTGAACAATATCAGGCTTAATTCTTTAAAGACCATTAGGCCAAGAAATGTTACAGTACAGTAAATGTACATTAANTTGAAGTAATACTACATAAGTTTCTTTCTTATTTGTATCTAGATTATAGTTCTGACATTTAGGTGATCGAATTTAACATATTCAATTGCCATTGATATAACTAAGCTTAAAATTATCATATAATAACATCTGAGGTTAAACTTTACAGAGTACAATAATAATAAATTATTTTAACATCACCTTGTAATAATGGATCGTATGAATAGAGTAAAAGGAATTAACTTCCTGCCTGCAATTATGAACGCTGGGGAGATTTTTACCGTTACCGGGAGTTTTACCTGAGCTGGAGAGACGAATGCTGAAATTAAATCATTGTCAATGTATTTCATATTGGCGCCTATTAATCGGGCCGACCATGATTTGCTATGATAGTTTTAAGAATTGCTGAGAGATAGCAGCAGATTATTCTTCCAACCCTGTCACCCAGTGCAACAATTTCCAATTTTTCGAGCAAAACATAAGCATGAATTAACATTTAGGAGAAGAGAAAGAAAGAGAGCAAAGTTAAATTAAGTAGCTAAAGAATCATCTGCTATGATCAACTATCGATAGATGTGATTCTCTATTCTTATTCAGAAATATGTTGCTAATATACCGTTTCTCGCTCCTTAGTGATTTAAAATTTCTTTTACCTCTTGCATAGCTACGATGAAGAGAATACAGTTCTAAAGCCTTAGGAGTAAGTCCCAACATGCTCCTAATGGGGACTGAGTACGCTGTGATTCCGCGATACTAGGATACTAGCGCTGCGCTGAGATTCGACAGTACTACTCGCTTTACCCAAAGCTTGTTTTCAAGATTCCCATTTAACTTAAACTTTCTCAATTGTTTAATTCAAAACCCTTTGTTGATGTTGAAGGATAGAAAATATCATAAATTATTTTTCTGGATCTAATTTTTGCACGACTTAAACATTTTGGCACGTACAAATGTAAAAACAACTACAATATTCTATCGTCCATTTATTTATCGTGAAAATACTTATATCAGGTAAATTATTGTGGCTGGTGCTTGCATATGTTAGATACTGGCTGAGGTGACCCATACTATTTTTGTTAATGCAACATTCTGCCTTCTTGAGTCATTTCATATAATTAGTGTTTATATTGTTAATCTTCCTGGTTAATAAATCAGTGATCGCGTTTACAGTTGCTGTCGACAGCACCGATATGATAACGGCTTACATGGCAGCGTGAAACTTGTAGGTTCGCCTCTGCAGGGTTCAATCTGTTTAGAAGAAACTACTTTGGTCGTTTCCCTTTGCGCAATATTAAATAAGCTAACTTTGCTACTTTCGAAATTGGATAGTAATGTGTGTTAAAATAGCACCACTCGCGAGTCTCAGTCAGTTCGATATGTTAAAAATCGCAACTGTGCAACCTTATAAAGGTAGGATATATTTGGAGTGAAGTACATGACATAAATGTTGTATATATACTATATAATTATAATTACTAGTGAGTAATTTCTTGTTTTCCTTCCAAATCATCGAGCGTTTTCAGTTTACGTGCAGGCAAATAGTTTTCTTTTGCAATTAGTTTCTATGGTTTGGTCGGATGATCTGTCACAAAATAACTTCATTTATGAATATGCTACATTGTAACGCCTATATATGCAAATTATCAAAGCAATATGTAGCTGCAACAAATCAGGCATCTATATACATTGTCTACTTGAAAGTATGCTTTGGATTTCCTCTTATGAGGTGCGTGATATATGTTTACTGAAAATGATAGTAGTAGCAGTATTTTTAAAAGAGTTTCCTCTCCACAGCTAAGCTCATATCGAAGAAAATCGCCTGCCACTGGGAATTGAACTCTGGAACAATTTGCTGAAGTGAAAGAGCTACCGTACTAGCAGTCCAGGAGCCCTACTCGTAAAAATAATTTCAGAAATAAATATAGTTTTTAGATGAATTACAATCAGAAAAACCAGCAAAGTAGACATAAAATACAAACTAGATAGAATATTGAAAAAGCAATCAATCTTTGCTAGTAGACATATATAGTTATCCCGAGAACATTATTTACCATAAGTAAGGGATAGCTATAGTAAAGTATTTATAAATAAACATATTTCATTGTACAAAAAGATCAAAGTCATTGAGTAGTTACGTAATGGGAATGTCGTCAAAACAAACAAACAATTTAAGGTTTCATGATTTTGGTTACAGCAGTAAACTTTCTTCTAACATTTTTCTGTGACTGTGAAGGGGATTAACATTCTGCATGACATTTACATTAACCTGATAGGGAAACATCTTATAAAGACAACTTAAATCTCTATGTACAGTTGTAAGACATGACAATACAAAAAATTTACATTTGACCATATTTGCCATTGCACAGTTTCTGTAACTGTGATGATAAACTTAGCATTATAATAGATCAACTAGAAATTATTATAGCTGTAAAAGTATAATTACAAAGGACAAATTTTAAGGCTTATAAAAGTATTGAAATCATAAAATGAATCACAATTTATAACTTTACAAGAATAAGAAAATAAGCCAGAAGCATAACAAACAATTGAAGCCACCTGTCTATTACTTTTTACATAATTACTTGCTCACAGTCAGGAAAATGAAAAAAAAAATGCATTGAAAATTCATATCGTACAGCTTTCAAAGATCTCATCCAATTTATAATGTATAACTGCTTCCCATTAACACAAATATTTGAATGAGCTTTAGCTCACTTTTAGAAAATTCCTCATATTAATGAAGAAGAGAATTTAGAAAATTGCTCATATTAATGAAGGGAGAATGAATGATGCAGGTGTTTTGGTTTTAGGGAAGGCACTGAATTTTTAAAAGTCATGGAATAAAATCAACAGAATCTTGAGGATATATGGATGAGAGTGACAAAAGACCCAACCATGAAAAAAGCAAATTAAACAAGAAAATAGAGCAAGCTGAAAAACAAACCATTAGTCATTCCAATCCATGTGACTGCATGTGAATATTAATTTGTTTCAAATACCCTAGAGATAGGCCAAGGTATAGCCATGTGGAATTTGAGAGGGCATGATGAAGACAGCAAATTGACCCCCACACCACCTTATTGGCAAATCAAGACCTCAAAGTATCTATGTACAAAAGCATGTTGCTGCTTCATTTTTTAATCATATTGGGTGGACAGAATTGACCACACCATACCAAACATCAGCATGAATAATGCAATCCCAACATCACTGCCAACTACTAGCATCATTCTATCATATGAAAGGAATGGCCATCCGTGAAAACAACTGCAAATGGGAGGATGCAGGATTCTTCTGAAAATTCTGAAAAAAATTGTCATGGTAATTTCTGGAAGGATAAAAATATTTATGGAAAGATAAATTAAAGAACTCCATCACAGACCCTCAACCCATGTTAAGCGATTGTCACAAGATATTTACATCCCAGCAACATCATAAAATATAATACAACGATTTAGTGAAATTAAGAAAAAGAAGATGCACAGAAGTCCTGCTGTTGTGTAGGATTTCTTCCTAGCTATCTTCAGCAGATATTGGTCTTCAGAACACACAGTTACAATCTTTCACACGTAGAACACATCACTATGCTTCTTAACAGAGTTCAAGGGGGGCTCCCTTATTATGTTCTTCAGAATTTTTTCATTCCAGGCAGTCCCCTCACATGTTAGGCAATCATTTTTTTCTTCCTGTATGCTGGAGAAGAAGAAATGGAGATGAACAATTTACTCAATCTTACTGAGAAATCAAATGAATCCTTCAATAATGGAATTTAAACGCATTATAAATTTATTTTAATAGAAAATCCTTGCATGACAGTCATAGATTGAAAAGGAGGACTACTATTCTCTCAGTCATCTCCTCAATGTCAGCTTCTGACTGCACTGTTTCCACCAGAGGTAAAGGTGTAGAAAAGGCAGTGTCCTGAGCATATTGATAGCCATTGTGATCAGATAGCTATTTGATGACTTCAGGTTGCACAACTGCCTTGGAGAGCACTAACTTGGACTCAGCATGCACAAAAACAGAGATTTAGAATGTTAGCATTTCATAATTGTCATTAGCTTTTTGAAAATTACAAACAGCATACTAAATTACGTTAACTTATTATGGAATGTCAGATCTACTACACCTTTTACTTTGACAGTGTCTGCATATGTATCATTCAAGTATAGTCAACTATTCCTGGACTCACCCCAATTACAGATCTGTTGCAACAGCATCTTCCATGGCCAAACAATCCTGTGGTATTATCTTAAGGATGTCTGGAGTCTGTGCATAGGAGGATGACTAAAACCTTAACCTTCATCTCATTTCATGCTACAAAGAGTAGCATTATATATCTCAAAAAGATAACTCATGCTCAATTAATCAAAGATATAAAACATATAAAATAATTTGGACAAAAAATTCAAAGAAATCAAACCATTTGCAAGCTGGATGTTTTACTAAAGCAATTCAAGAATCACATTGGCAACTGAAACCACTGTGTCCTTCAATGATCAACATTCCCCAAGCCATAAACAAACAAAATAATTTGAAATAATTAAATTGTGTATACTCTGGACCTCTTACTCCTTCATACTGCCCACTACATTGACACAATGGGATATGACTTATATAGTAACTGACAGTTATAATGTAAGACATTGCAGGCAGCAAGGAGTTGCATTGATAAAACAAAGAAACGATGTTAAATTTCTCCATAGACAAGATTTGGCAGGCATCATTGTAGAGTGTATCCTAATTAAATAAATTGCAGGAGCCAAACTGAATATCGTTTCTATTCATCTTTGATAATTTCATTGTTGGATCTGTGGTTGGCTATTCCAATTTGGAACTTTTCAGAAATAATCTCACAAGTACTTTGGCAACAATATGGGAAAGGCATTGTTAATTTTATAAATGAAGAGTACATTAAAACATTTCTTTTAAAGTTGGTGGAGAGATGTAGTAAATTATTCTCAAAGAAACTAAATAGTGATTTTGTTTGGAAAATGTGTTTTCAAAGTATCCATTATGTGTTCATTCTCAAAAACTGATCAATGCTGGAGGAAGATTATGTAAAAGTTAACTTTACTTTTGATGAATGCCAATAAGGGGCTATAGAGCCAGATATTTATGCTTACAACTTTCTATGCTTTTATTTATTTAATATCAGAAGTAATATGACCAACAGAAGGAATAATTATGTTTTAAACCTTGGCATTTGGCAAGAGTTCATTCACTCAGTGAATGAACTCTTATAAGTATCATTACTTTTCTCTAATAAATATTTTACAACTAATGGGATATTGTGCAAAAATGGCATTTAATGAAGGAAATATGAATTGGATTGAGAAGAGAAAATTAAATTAAAACAAATAAGAATTGCAACAATTGATGAATTCTGATGGATATCCTTATCATTAGTATAAAATATTTTCAAGGACATGACTGCTTTTGACATTCTACTGATCTTCTATTGCCACTAACTTTGTTCAGTTATTCCATTAATTAAGCTTCCCACTGAGGAATTTCATCATCATCATGAGAATAACATTAATGGCTATTGCATTCGCATAAGGATAAAAAGGCTTACAAACATATCCTTCACAGTCCTGTTCATCACAATTTAAAATCTAAGAATACCACTGTGAATAAATTAAATTTAATTCATTTCTGGGCCTATAGATAATTCAGACCACCCAGCAACTTCAAAATGAGTGAGATTATTTAAAGCATGGACAACGGTTGGAAAAAAATTGTGAATTTTTCCAATGGAAATATAAAATGTCAGTAACATAAGTTAAATTCCTCTCAGAAACATTCTTTATTCATTCAAAAAGAGCAAGAAAGCATTCTCAAAGTAAAGGTATTCTGGCTTTTAACATTCATTGATTGATATTTCTTGTGAGTGATAATTCTAATA
>KZ308584.1:0-40311 GCA_000376725.2 Ladona fulva
CTCTCTCTCTAACCAAAATGGTTGTTTACTTTGCTGTTTAGGCTCCTCTCCTATCTATTGTCTACAAAATTGATCGCCACTCACCCCCTGTTTTTCAAGGGAGGGACTTGACCATTTACGTCTGAAAGACGGCTCAAATCCTCATTACTAATGATTGATAAGCCCGCAATTTTAACGGAGGATTTCTCTTTGATTCCCAATCTTCTTTGTTTTACTTTTTGTGGATTTTTTTCATATTTTCGGGAAAGAATTGAGACAAAAGTTCACAGCACTAGTTGAATGAAGTATTTTTTTTCTGTAGATTTACTCCCTACCATTCTTTACTGGCAGATTTTAGAGGAAACCTGATAATCTAAATAACAATTTTTCTCCTTTAAAACAGTTGTGAAATTGTGAAATGGTGAATGGTGGTAAAATGGTTTGAAATGGTTGTTTAACCGCATTAGCGTCTTATTTTTCTTAAACATGTCTCTTATAGCTGAGAATTATTATCAGTGACGTTACTGACAGATGATTTACATCTACATATCTACCCTGCCTTTTGGCGTGTGGCCGGTGGTACATACACCACGAGTCTACTTCCCTGATTGGTTATTACGTGTATCTTTCGCAGAAAAAATTAATTTTGTAAGCTATTTGCTCAAGGATCTACTTCCCTAATCCACCTTCTTAGTTTCATAAGGGGCTATGTAATAGGCAGGGAATCAAACCGAAATTGATCAGAAAACTGAAACAGAAAAAAAAGTTTCTTTTGCTGGAGTGAAAACCGTACCAAGAGAATTAAAATTTCGAAACCAGAGCAAAAAAGCGAAAAACGTTATTTATCCCACTCCAATGCACGCTTCCCAACGATGCTCAAATCTATCAAACTCTACTCAAATTTAGATGAAAGAAGGTTCACTAAATATATGCAACTACAACTTGCAGCTAACTATTACTAAATTCTGTTCTTAATTTTTTTGTAATGTAACACAAATTTTAAAAGTTAGAAGTAACCGGTTCGAACCGGTTAAGCGTTGTCGGTAGGAGCGAAACCGAAACTGAATAGATGTTTGTTTTCGTCTTTGAATTGGAACAAAAGATGTTACCGTTTTTGGAACGAAAGACATTATTGTTTTCTAGCTTGGTAATTTCACCTGAGCTTGACGGAGGTTTATAACATCTATAAACTCTTCCCACTTTTATTACGTTCTTTTCATTAAATCTTCTTTTTATTTTACTTTTCATTTCACCTTATTTTTGGATTCTATTGGCGACGGGTTTGATGGAATAGGAATTTTTTAAATCTTCATATTCCCGTAATGCTGATATTAACTATTTTTTGCCCACCAACCTTAAATTATCAATCAGCCCTTCATATGATACGTTTTCTAGAGAAAATTAGGAACACTAAATACTGTTTTAGGATGGATTTACTCGCAGCGTTTCCCTCAGGTAAAACGGAAGCCTTAAATGAAATATTATTGGAAGGGGACAAATGAATTTTACTTGCGTCGCAGAATGCAATCAACGGAAGAATTGCCGACCATTATTGATAGCTCTCCTCATAACCTTCCATTCATCAATAAACCGGGAATTCGAAAACATTGAGGGGACCGAAATCTCCGTTATTGACCGCATACCATGCATCGGAATTCCAAATTCCTTTATCATGGTCATTTCAGGGTGAGTAATCCTTATGAACGAATCATAATCGACTAAGATGCTTATTTCGTAATGATGTAAAATACCAGATCACGATGCATTATTGAATCATGTTAATTTTAAATTACTTTTATGATTAGACAGTAATAACTGCTCATATAAATTCTAAAAGGGGCCGGACCTCGAAAATTAACTCCAGTCCGGTGCTTGGCAACTCACCCTTGATGAATTAGTGATTAACCCATCCATTCACCTTTGCAAAGGTCACCAGTTCGAACACTTCTCATGAAATTGATACTCGAGTTCTACCGTTCCAGTGAAATTGAATTAGAGAGAGATGACATATACCCTTCATTCAACGGATAAAGTTAATCAAAATGTGAATAGATTCAGAGAGTAAAGAAGTAATCGTCTTAGTTAACATATGTATAGGTAAGTGTTTGCCGCCATCAATTAGTCTACAAGAGATAATTATTACTGGTAAGCACGCTGAGACTGAAAGATAGATGAAGAGTATCGGAATGCCTTGGAAAAATCGATCGTAAGTAATAAGTTTCCACACCACGGGGAATGGGGCTAGTAAATATTCGTTCCTAAATCGGTGAATAGCAGAATGGAAATAGTAGACTGAATAAATTTTCGAACCCTCACACACCTTTCTCCATTATGCGATGCATCATAAGACAAGATCGAAAGAATAAATTAATTATTTTGTCATTAGTGTTCTTTCCTAGTTTTGAAAGTTTAGATATTTTTCTAAACCATACTCGCAAGATGCTATGCAACTCCCTATTCAGTATTAATCAACAGCGAAAAGAATCATAATGATGCTCAAGCTCATCATTGCATTGCAGAATGTTGTGCGATAAATGTTGCTGATTCAAATAAATTTCGACACTCAGGGGTGTTCATCAGTTATATACGCACATATTTCAATGCTATAGGCATTTGAATCACAATTCATTAAAACTAACCAAATACAATGTTTCGATTCTTGAGTCAGTAATGCTGTGAGAATTAATGACTTTACAAAGATCTGCTCCAAATACAATTATATGCGCATTTCCAGGAAGTATTACGTTACATACAAGATCTCATTATTCATAATTAATTCTTCTCGATTACTTACCAACTTACTTAATTTCCGTCCTTTGCGCTATACGTCAACCGAAATCGAAATTTTATGATAAAATTACGAAATCATCATTGGTTGTCGAGTTCAAAATCAATCTCTGTCATCCATGACAGATGATTCTCCGGTTCGAAGAGATTATACCTGTATTCCCCAAAATTTCAGTAATATTTCTTTCAATCTCCCCTTTAGTAGTTCATATGGCAGATTAAGTAAAAACGCTGTTCAAAACAATAATAATCGTATTATTTTATTAGCTTTAGAAGTCATACGATTCTTTTAAGATCCATGCATATCTGTGATTTATGTATTATTTCCAAAAACTGTATTAAAAAATGTATCAATTCCATTTACTCCCTATCGTTCCTTTTGTCTATTGTTCCTTTTTCCTTCACCTTGACGGTTAAACCACCACGTCTACGTCCTTGACTATCCTCTCACCCAAATCTTTCTCACGCCAGCTCACTTGATATCATTTCCAAGAAAAGACCCAAGCACTTTAGCAGATAACGAATTAACGAACGAATATACAAGCTTCAGAAACCTCTGCGGTACTTTCTATTACGCCCTGATTATTTGAGATACAAAAGGAAAAGAAGCGAACCCGGAATCCTTCTGGATACAACGGGATTAATACCCGTAACTCCAGAGATGTGACATGCATTCTTCGCGGATAAAAGGGAAAAAATAAACTCACAGTTTCGCAGTCTTTTTACCTCCCTTTCCATTTATTTCGGCTGCGCCCTTCACCCAGAGAAATTCTCAAATCTCTCGTTATCACGAGACAATCCCAAAATCCTCACCGTACGCGAAACCTGCGAAGCGACTGTTCTAACTAGGATAAGATTCCTTATGCGGAGACGTATCTCTTTACTAAATCCCCCTCAGACTTTATCCATGCCGTCATTCCCTTCCCTATTCCTTGCCTATGCCTCCTACTCCCTCCCCTCAGCCTTGTGTCGTGTGGAACTCAAGTATTGACATCACTTCACCCAGAGGTCGCATTCCTTTCGACTCGTTGGTCGCCACCCTTGAAAATACGCGGTCATCCGAGCGAAAGGAGACCTAAGGGAGTGAAGTAATCCTCCCTCCCTCCCCCAAATATTCACTCTTCCTGGGCAATCTTCCGCCTCCCCCTCCACGCAGAGATCTTTCGATGCCAAGCAGCACAAGGGAAGAAGGCGTTTCGACGTTCTCTTTCGTCAGCAGCAAAATGGAAAAAGAAAGAGTCAAAAAATGTTATTCCTTCAATGACGTCTTTGATCGGGATCCCATTCTCGAGAGTTTTCATGCGTGATGAAACCGTCTATCCACTGTAAATATGACATTAATTTTTCTGTCTAAAATAAAAGAATATAAGAATTCAATCTCGTAAAGTAAAAATAAAAACAAACATTAATATAATAAAGCAAAGATCTCAAGGCAAGGAAGTGTTTTAACAAAAGCGATTCATTCATGAGACGGTACATCCATTATTAATTATTCTTGGGCGAAGAATTATGTATTTGAATGTGTCGTGGATGAATCCCCTGGGATGAAACGTCCGGAAACTTAAATACACATTATAACAACCCTTCGAAAAACTCCGTTCAGTTTGTCTGCGCCATTTTTAGTGCTACATCTTATATTGTTACTTAACTTTCTTCATTTTCACATATTTCTGTCCCCATGTGCTAATGATCATTAATGAAATCAAAATGTAACTTTTTATATAATATTTTTCTCAGAGGATCAATTTTCAAAATATATCAAGAGAAGAGGTATTGACTGTCTGTTGTGTAAATAAAATCTACGACTGAATAATCTATCTGTCGAGGTCTTTTATGAGTTACTTCTAAGTTGTTGAGTTGCGCAAATCACTCGATCTTTAAAGCCCTTTATTATCAAACTGCTTTAATCATATTTTTGCAGTTCTTACGCACTGTTATGCTATGCGTTTGGAAATATGATTAGTTTCCCGCTAAAAGAAGGGAAATTTCGTTTCAATCATCGATTGTCACTCTTTTGCTGAAAATTGAATTCACAGTTGTATTATTTATGGACAATATAAGTCTTTTTACTTTTAATTTGGTTCATTGCTTCTCTTGCAGGGTATCATCTCCTCTGCTTAAGGTTACTCACTTATGATCACTCTCAGGGGTATCTTTGAAGTCGTTATTAGCTTTTCTCGATTAAATCGTAGACTACATCATTATGAAGCAAACATAAACAAAACGTTTCAAACAAAAAATGTTAACAAAATATTTCATAGAGCAAACGAACTCTTACCACAAAAACGCCATCTCAGCCAACATAAGGAATAATGATTTTATGCTCGCTTTTCTAGACGTATAACTATTAACAAGCATGTACCAACTCCACCCTATATAATAAACTATTCCATAACTTGTTTCCATTTAGGACGCTTGATCTTCCGAACTTTCCGTCTGATTACTAATGGAAATAGTCTGCGAGGACGGGTGAAAGGCCGACGAAAGAGTCTCTAAGATTCGCATCCATTCCAAGCCACATTGTCTATCCCAATCATCTGATTAGGCAGCGAAGAAGTGCTCACATTCCCCGCCCGTGGTTTTCTATCTCAATGTGTCTCTCTTGCTTCGAATCATCTGCGGATCACTTCTGAGACGGCTCCGCCCTGCCTTCGCTCCGCTTCGCTGATTCGTATGGGATTGTTCGCAGGATCCATATCCTTTCGCCTGGAAAATATGTTTAACTTCGGTGTTTTATTTGTCTGGTTGGCTGCGAGGAGCGAAGGTTATGACTAAGGTCGGCCGCTGGTATCTCTATTAAAACCTAAAATGCTGGATTTGGTTAGCCCCGCGGATTTAAATGTTAGATAGCAAGTCTAATGTCCCTAACATCGCTACAAAGATATCAGTGCAATAAGAAATTATGGGATTACTTAATGGTATTTAATGTGCTCAATAGTTTTATTGAGTCTTCAACAATACGCTGATACAATAACTAATTCAGCCTGACTATGCCAGGGTCCTTCAGACCCATGTTCTGTTCAATATTATCAAAAATATATATACATATAAATGGTTTATTTTTCGTTATTTCACATTATGGTTATAACAATCGTATTTAAATGTAAATTACCATTCAAATTAATTGAAATAGTCATAAGCAAGAGGTATAATTGCAAGTGGTTATTTTTTGTGGATAGAAAATCAGTTTTTGGTGACAAAAATTGTGAAGCCCTAAAAAAATACATCAATTTAAACAAGATTGAAAAGTTACAAAGTTTATCGATCGAAATTTACAGAAACATTATTTAAGGTAAAATGATAATTATATAATAATTGAAATTAAATTTCATCGTGCAATTCAGTTCAATGATACGGTAAATAATAAACTAATCATGGACACCTTTTTTAGCCCACCACATGCACATGTATCACTGATTGTAATAAATGGCTGTGGCATGCTAATCTTCGGAAACAAGATCAAGAGGATTGTATCAAGCAGCGTGATGCATGATCTCTACAGGAGCACATCGCTGTTCGCAATAAAAACATGTGGCATACCAATCTCAGGAGATAAAATCAAAAGAATTCTAAAATAAAATTTGATGTGCGATCTTAATATAACAATCCAAAAGTCGTATCGTCAGTTAAAAAGTAAACTTGGACATTTTCAGCCAAAACCATGGTTGTCTCGCTACTAACGCAATTTACAAAAGAACAATGAACATACTCCTGATTAACATGTCAAAATTTAGAATAATTACTTCTTTCACTTGGTTCTAGCCACTAAAACAAGTTTCTTAGTAAATCAGAAGATTTGCGCTTCGATGGCAGTGGCGTACATATACACTAGTAATGCCATTTACATCCTTGTGTTCTTCATAACTTTAGTCACAACGTAGATATTGGAAATACGATACCTATTTTCGTACGGGATCTACAATAATAACTTTTGTTTTCCTCTGAAGGTTTCCTAAGGATCCATAAATTTATTTTAGTTTTCGAGAAATTTCAGGTTAGGTATATATTTTTTACTCGGCAGTCGTAATTTGAGATTCTCCATTTGTTATATATATTTTCTATCTTATGGAATAATTTGTGGATAATATTATGCTTAAGAACTCCTAAGGTCCCACATTTATGCTTGAATCTATTTTATTGTGATATTTTATATTTTACTGTGGTGATTTATTTCCAAGTCATCATAGGTTTTCAGTAAAGCATCACGATCATTATTATTTGTTTACTACCTATTATCATGAGCTTTATTAGTTTTTAAACGAATTCCATGCAATTTATTTTAATTGCAAGTTGTGTTATACGAATCCGAGTTCTAGTCTAGGAAAAATTCGCTCTATTTCCTCTGAAAGCTAATTCCAAGCATTTAAGGAGGAAACATAGGAGTGGAATTCTCTCCGACTAATCGACTTACAGTAATGAGTGACATGAGGAAACACAGAATACGCGAGCACGCAAGTCAAGGGAAATGCAAGGAGACAAAGAGATTAATTCTAGTGTCACATTTGCTCCGCAGACGTCAAATAAGAAGAGAGCTGACATTTATTCGTCTGGACAGTGAAATGCACTCCGTCAAAACGAAAGGTAAACTCCTGTTTTAGACGAACAATGCGTCTTTCTCGGGAACATTTAATTCGGCGTGAGCACCGAAGACAAATTGTCAACCTAAAGTACGAGGAGCATAATTAGGGATCAAAGTGAACAGAAGATTACGTTAGAAATAATTAGATTGCGCGATCGCTCAAAAGATGCTGAGCAAAATGTTTTGTGTTACTTTTTCATGTTTCTCTGAAATATCCTTTGGTGAATTAATAATGATAATAATTTATTTCACGGAGACAGAAAGAATCCAAAATACATCCATTTTATTAATTATTATTATTGACAAACCCATACAACCATTCTCTGACCAGATTAATCTGATTG
This sequence comes from Ladona fulva, assembly GCA_000376725.2. Lineage (NCBI taxonomy): Eukaryota > Metazoa > Arthropoda > Insecta > Odonata > Libellulidae > Ladona > Ladona fulva. The sequence continues at coordinate 7,690 of KZ308584.1, forward strand.
TCCCCGACCCGAACCCCGGGCTTTGAATGTTAGCTCGTTAACCACTCCGCCCCCGTGGCCGGTGGAGCTTTTCTCTCTCCAAGAAATTCTTCTTTTCCTCACACCTGATCACGGCTCTTTGGAGAGACGAAACTAAGGTACAATCAAGGAAATGAGGAAGTCATTGATATTTGAGTGCTGCTCGAAGAGATTATGAACAACACTTTTCATTGGATTCCGTTAGGATAGATAGGGATGAATGCCATTATTCAGTTTCACTAATTCCTCAATGCGTTTTATATTGTCAAATCGTGAATAAGACATATAAAAGTACTGAAGAATACTTTTTCCTTTACCCTCCACCAAAAGATAAAACAAATATACTACGTAAACGTACGGTAGTAGAGACAAAACAATTTTCCTAAATGAAAGACGAAGATTGTCCGCTACGGTAGCTTTATTATTGTTATTCCTGAAGCTGTTATTAATGTTGTTATTGAACATAGTGATACTTATTATTATTTAATTATTCATAAGAGTACATTTAGCGTTATTCTTATGTTTTTATTTCTATTATATTATGATAATAAAGTATTTCTTTCTCCTGCGATTTAATTCATAATAAATAGTAAAGTCTTCCGTAAGTTTTGGAGTATTTCATAAAATTCTTAATTTCCGTATTTTATATTTATCAATGCAATTCATTATTTTAACCGAATTGGAAATTATTTTGGAATGATGTACCCGATTACATTGTTTGCCGATTGGAAATATTTCATTATCTTTTCATAGAATAAAAAATCGATATTTAATAACGTGTATTTTGTGATGATTTAGGAAAATTTTTCAAGATAACTTTTTTCTACTTAAAAGATATTCAAATATTACTTCTCAGGGGCATATCCCGTGACCATTATTCGAACAGATAATTAACATACTCTGAAATGGAATACCGCTTACTATATTTTTGTATGTATATAGTACAGTCTACAGCAGAATATCGAAGTTTGAAACTTTATTTTGTTGTTTAGCGAGAAGCTAGAGCGGTAAGTATTTGTCCTGTTAACCTAAAAATTAAATGCTATCCTTAAGTGAATTGCTATAGTAATATATTGACGGAATTTGCAAACGGAGCAGTTGCGAAGTTAAATTTCCCAGAGTAATAAATTGCACTGATCCATGCACAGATAGCATTAAATTCTGCCATCAGTGTATCATTATTTACTTCAATGGTATTTGTAACAAACGCTTTGATTCTTTTGTTCTTAACGAGTGTTTTATGAACAAAACACCCCAAACGGTGAATTTACATACGCATGTAATAATGTCGCCTTGCGGAATGTGCGGACCATTAGTTTTAATCACGTCCTCGTCCTTTCACGGCGACCGAAAACAATCATTTCAGTTTTCTCCTTCAAATTCAATTGGCTTTCCCCCGGGGGATCCTTATAAATCAGGAGAATCGCCCACGATGCCTCCCATTGTTGCGCAATAGTCGGTTATTAACATAGTTGGGCACTTTTCTCATTTCCTTCCATTTATACTTCCTTTTCTCATTAATTCCTCGCCCGGTCCCGAGCGGGAGCACTTTCTCACCCTAAACCCGACCGGTCCAATCCCCGCCAAACAAGCATACTGCACAAATCTCTTTAGACGCAGCCTTCCTCAGCACTCTCCCCCACTCCGGAGGAATTCTCTTCTAAACCTCTCCTCTCTCATTCACTCTTTCGAAGCCTCGCAGCGACCTCCGCTTCCAACCTCTTCCCCAAACTTTCTTCCTACTTTCCCATCCCGCGTCGTTCTCATTCAATAGAGAACGTCCCCCCGCGCCCGGCGCAGCACTTAGGCGCGGCAGGGGCGGATGTGACGCAGCCGTGTGACCATGGCGAAGGAGGTGGGGGGGGGGGACAAAAAACGCCGTCTCTCGTCCTCAAACTAATCAAATCGCGAAAAAGCTATTTGCCCAGTCATTCTTTCCCGAAACCCTTTCTCCTTCTCCACCTCGCTTATCTTTTTCATTCGAGCCCTCCTTTGTGCCCCCCACGAGTCTGATTCTCAATTCTCATCACCTTGCCGGTGGGTCCAAAAAAATTCGCTCTCGTTATCCATCTAACACTTGCTTCGTTGAGTATCCCTCCGGCTTCTCTCACCTTTCCGCCCCCTCTTTCGCTAACCTTTTCTCTCTTTTCTCCTTTCCTTCGATTGTTCTGTCACCCCTGAGCTCCCAGTCGGAATTCTTCCTTACGATGCTTCCCTTCGTCTCCGTTACTCATCTTTTGTTTCGCTTCGTTCCTCCCGATGCTCCCTTGCGTTACTATTTATCTATTTATTAATTCCGCCGCAGTTAGACGCAAAATCAGGTGGCGACGCTAACTTACACTACAATGAAGAGCTTACGAAAACAATGTTAATAAGTTCTACATATAAAATCACAAGATATTTGTATTTAACCATCTCTTCCATTAGCTATATTGATTTACATCTACGTCAATTTACAATCTAAACAACTATAATTTTAAAAATAATAGAAAACCACTACTAAAACCACGTTCATTTAACATTAAACTCGGACAATTCGCCAGAATCCTTACATATTCGGAATGTCAGTACATGAAATAAAATAGAATAAAAAGTATTGCTCACTTAATAAATTAACTCAAAAGGAACGGTAAAATAACTATAATGGATACATTAACTCAAAATTGCCTTCAATTAGCGTTTATAGACGTCATTATTTCTTGTCACGTAAGATTTTTCAGGCTTCCTGATAGGTCGAGACGGTCTAAATCGTCCTCATCCTTCATTTCTTTTGATTAAAGCGGTCCCGGGTTCGATTCCCGGTGGGGGCCTACGTGCGAAATCACCTCAGCTGTCGAAGCACTTTAAATAATACGAATCCTCTTTCGTATTCCACTGTACACTTACTTATAGACTACAATATCACAAAGTTTTAAGCGGCAATTTTAATGTTTCAGTCAGAAACAAAATTGCCGAAAAAGTTAACATTGATATCAAAGTTTGCATCTCCGAACCGGAATCGCTATGGTGAAAAAATGTATAGCAAATTTAACGTTTACGTAAGGTGAAATTTGAAAAATGCTATCATGAATTGCGTGTAACAGAACACTGTGTTCTGTGAAGTAAATCACTACTTCAGTAAAGCCAATAGCTGTCTTTATTTAGCACTGCTAATTGCAACCAAAACACTCAATAACGAAATGTCACGGACTGCGTGTCACAGATCACTTTAATCGAAGTAGAGACAGTGTGGTCTTTAAACGCGAAAAATCTACCTATAAATTTCTATTCTTTATTTCCGCAAAACTAACCTTAATAAATAATAAAACTAACTGAACTAAAAATAAACTAACTTTAATAATAAAACTTTTTTTGGTTCCCAGTAAATTTTAAATATCAACTGGCTACTTTATAAAACGGCTTCTTGTTGACTACTAATCAATTGTAGATCCTAAAATATGCTTTGTTCTACAAGTAGTTGTCTGCATTAATCTGCAGAACAGTGCCAGGGTAATATTTCGTGAACATATATTTACTTCGTGTAACGCACGTCACAACTTGACGGTATTCACGGCACACCAGTATCCCCCGACGCACAACTTTAAAATCATTATTAAATATGATTTGCACGTAAAATTCATTTTTTGAACTCATTAACGTTGTGTATATTTTGCCTATGTAATGTTCAGACTACTTAATTTAAGGGGCATATAAGTTTATTGTGATTTAATGTTGCTTTCTTTACATGCTGTGGAATCTATAAATTACTTTTACTTAAAGCTATAATTATGGACTACATTCGTGTTGTTTGATTTTCACCCTATTATATTTGTATTATATTTACTCCGTACTTTCATGGCTAACGATTTCGGTGTTTTTCATTTATGTATGCATTAACTCGTTAGGCTTTGACTTGAGAAAATATTCGTTTTCAAAGTGAAGTTTTCATCTCGCTGTCTTTACCATATTATCAATGATTATAGTTCATGCGTAAATTATCTTACATACAAAGTTGGGCGGGAGGAAGGCCAACTCGGATCCGACGTCGATATTAAAAGTATTTATTCACATCTTCTCTTACTTAATGCTCCTCTCTTCAAATTGCTTGTCTATCTCATACTCCATCTCCATCCCTTACCTTAACCTACACCTCAACCCTCCCAGCAACCTTTCCGTACCCTACATTTTCCTTCCAACCGTCATTACCCTTCCTGTCATTTCATCCTCAATCGTCCCCACAAAGCTTCCTCAATTCCTCCGTCTCCATCTGAGCATTCTTCTCCCTCATCCCTCTTCTAAATCATTTCCTTCCTCTCCATTCTTTCTTTGATTCCTCTATTATCTTCCACCTCCCGCACAATATCAACTGTTCCCCTTTCTCATGCATTCCTTTACCCTTTTTGTCATACCTTCCAACTCTTATCCCTCCCTCCACTCAAGATTCATTCCACCCTTTCTGATTCTCTATTCACCATCTCTCCTCTCCTAATTATTTGCTTCAGTGATGAAGTAGTTATTACATTTGTAGAACTATAATGGGAATCACATTTTGCGGACCGTCGAGGATTTGAGTTCTTCTCATGCGCGAGCGATTGGTGATACAATAGAAAAGCCATTGTCTTTTGCTAATATTAAATGATTGCAGCATATCTTCAAAGCCTCGTAGAACCCGGCCGATCGAAAAATCGCTGCCTTCTTAGAGAGGTACGGAAGTTTCGTCATCTAAAGACAACAGGTTTTATTAAAAAAAATCGAAGTAAAAAATTCGCTAATCATAAAACCCGTACAGAAATGTCATGTGTTTTATACATATTTTGGTATGTAATTATAATTACCAAGTTGTCATATGTAAATAAGCTTCAGCTTAAGAGGATTATTTTTTAATTAGAGGCTTTACATTGGACAAATTATCTTAGCTCTCGTGTTATTATCTCAAAATAATGTAAAATTTTCCCAAAGAAATTCAATTTAATTTGGACTTTCCTTCCTGTAATTAGATATTATTCGATGGTGAAGATTTTTATATAAAAAAAGCCTAGTATCCAAAAGATTTAGCTGAATTAGCTAAAGCAGTTTTACTTGGATTTTCAAATATTTACTAAATAATAGGCTTAATTTTAATCGTGTTTCTGAAATTATTACCGTCGTATAATAATTAATTTAATTCCTTTCATTCTAAACTATTGAATTTGATCGTTGCTGTTTATTAGTGCCTTTTTTACGATGAGGTCTCATTTAAGGCTAACTTAATATCAAACCGCTCATACAAGATCATCTATATCTATTTAAAATTCGTTTACTTTTTATTGATAATTCTTTTAGATTGACATTAGTAGTTTAATTACTCCTTATTTACTACACAGACTTTTTAGTACTTGGGCACGTGCGCAATTAAAGCTTCAACGATCGTAATTGGACGTTATGGGAAATATTAATCAAAAAATGAAATATATCACGGAAAAAGCTATTTATTCTATCAAAGTTTCCACAGTTTTAAATCAGAGAATGGTCGATGATAAAGTAAGAATGTACACGTAATTTTCTTTCTTAAGGTATGCATCTCTTCTTAACTCGTGGTATAATTATTTCGAATAAAATTTTACAAAAGAATATATGTCTGCAACAATATTAAAAAATGGAAGCTCCTTCCGCCCAAGCCAACCTGACTCATTAACATAAATTTATATAAAGAATTATGTATTTTACACAAAAATACGCCTATAATAAACTATACTACATTATAGATACATACAAAAGCATTCAGGAAGTAGCTGACATTATTCTGCGGTGTTAATGAAGCATTTCTTCAGGAGTAAATTAAAATATCGAAATATCTGAAGAAATTCTGAGTCAAACAAAGGATGGGTTTCGTTCCCCTTGTCCCACTAGGTCCCTTTCCCTAGTGGGTTTAGTTCATCCTTATTACCACCATGCCAATTGTCTCTTACTTCCTAATACTATCCCCTAATTCATCAACTCATTCCTCGCTTCCTTGACTCTATCCTAACCCTTTTTCTCCTCTCATTTCTCCCCCCTCCTCTCATCTAAATTGCCTCCCCTTTCCTCCTACCCCAATCCTGCTCCAGCACCCTTCCTCCCCTTCCTTCACCCACCCCTTCTTCCCCATCTCCCCACCTCCTGTCCCGTCTCCCACCATCCTCATTCTTACCGCGCACACAATCCCGCTAATTTTCCACCCCTTACCCTTTTATGAAACGCTTCAGTTAGCATCCTTTTCGATTCCCTGCCATCGAATTAGCGATGCTGCTCTCTTCCCCCGCCCCCGACTTTTTTCCTTGCCCTTATTTTCCTTAACGGTTCCCTTTCATGTCTTTCTCCTCTGATGCCGTATTCCCACCCCTCTCATGACGCATCGCCCTTTCCAGAATCCCCCGCACGACCCTTTCTTTTTCCCCCGACTTCCGGCTCAACGCCTGCGAGACAATCGCTTCTAAGGACGGCGCGTCTCTTAAAAACTTTTCCATAAGTCTTCCCCGGTTTGCATGAGGGTTGTCAAGGGGGATATGTGTGGAGTTTATCGGTCCCCTTTTATTTCGTTGATAACGAGATTTCGGGGCGGCGTCTCTTTCCTCCGCCCACGCAGATAAATTAAATTAAGTCGTCCCTCATCTGGAACCGGTATAAATGGTTTTTGAGAAGGTTGTTGCGAATTTCTCTCTCCCGATTTTCGCCTCCTGTGATGTTTCCAGCTTTGTTTTATGTCCTTGGGAAAGGTCCTCTCTGTATGCTTCTTATTTTTTTTCGTGTCTCGGCCTTGCCAAAGGAAATTGATCCCAGAATTGGGAAATTTCTTTCTGGGTGTTTCAATACAATACACCCATTTACACCTTCTATAAGAATATATCCTGTAAATGGAGGCGGTGAAACTGATTGAACCTTCTATTGAACTCTTTAATTGCAAAATTGATCGTTCCGTAGTGTTACACTTTTATCGTATTCAATTCCAGGAATCTGCTGCAAAGTAGAAAATATGTTTTTTCCGTTTCTGGCCATAGAAGGAGAAAAAGGATGTCATTTTTTGGCATAAACTGTGAGAAAATGTGAAAAATTTATTTGCTAGTGTTTAAGAAAGACGAAAGTAGTGTAATCGACCAGTATCATTAAGTATGGCATAAATTTCACTACTAGATATTGAAATTAATGCTTGAATAGAGTAATTAGTCTTAAGTAACCCCGAAAAGTTATGAAGCTTTCTTCTCAAGAATTTTGCGTGTAATTCCGCTTCTCTCAAAACAGTTTTAGCCATCTTTTCCAGTCTTTATAAGCATCATGCTTCAGTTTAAATATGATAGTTGTTGCCTGGAATGCAGATTAACAGAAAGTACGAATTTAATCATATTGCTGAACATTACAAAGCTGTTGCATTTTACATATATTTACAACTTGCAATTTCGTGTGTACCAGTCCTTTAACGTTATGTGATCTGCAGATATCGTAGATATTCAAAATTACGCAACGAATTGATGAATTGCAGGAACCTAACCGTTAATGGCAGCAGAAAATTTTTAATGGTAACCTTCAACTTTTTCAGCTTCCTAAATAACTTTTAGCTATTCTGCCATTGCAGACACTAATATTCGGGTAAGCAGGAATAACGGTAAAAGAGAGATAATACCCTATTTTCTTTATGCCGACTCATAAAAATACTAATGCTATGCCTACCCCTGAAAAACATCCTTTGTGTAATATTCATAAATAGTAGCTAAACTTTGAGAGTCTTTTTCTTCCCGAAGAATAACTAAAAGTAGCATTTTATTGGCAAGTACACTTTTTACATAGGAAATTTTCTTGTAAAATCTTTTAGCTTTCATCTACATCTACGTCTACGTTAATACTCTGCAAATCTCCTTTCGGAGCGTGGAATGGGGTGTAAACACTAAACGTCGAACAACTTCTTTAGCTTGATGATATCGTGCATTGATCGCGGAATGAATGAGTCCTTAGAAGTACATGAGTTAGAATCAATTTCTTTTATATTACGCTCATTGTCAGATCGGACAAGGTAGCAAAACTAGGGGGGTGGCTTAGTACCGATTACGTTTTCCGCAAACGTGCTTTCTATGAATTTATCCTGCAATCGTAGTCTAGCTTCTAATCTCCTTTCTTTCGAGGATTCCCAACCTACGTCTAAGAGCATTTTTGTAATAAGCTGAGAGCTTTTTTATCGTAGCATTTTTTGCCATAGTATCGCCCTGCGCTGAAATACCTGGTTCACTGGTTCCATTTAACCTTGTCCACCACGGCATTATTCACCAAATTGATTCGACGATTCACTTTCAAACGTAAAAACGGTTTATTGATTTTTCTATCTATCAGAAATCGACATCCGGTAATGTCAGTGGAGTGATCATTTGCATGTTCGTGCAGACGAAATCGATTTTTATGATTGGTCACCAGGTGACTTCCGAAATTCTCCGGTTGCAAACAGGAAATTTTGCAGAACGACCAAACAGTGTTCACCAAAATGTTTTTCAATATCAAAATTGCTTGAAACAGGAAGTTAGTCGATGATAGCCACGCTGAGTTAATCTCGCTGAAATGAAAGTGGTAATAAAGCAATAAACCGGCAATTCAAAAGCCGGAAAATCGTTCTAAAAATTCAATTTTGTGGTGAACCTAAAATAGGCTGAAATTAATCGTTAATTGAGTTTTAATTATAATTAACTGCAAATTAAATTAGGTTTATATATATACGATGTAACTAAGTGTTCCTGTATGTAAGTTAATTGGTATAAAAATCCTCCTCCAACTCTTCTGGAATTCTAGATTTGCTTACGAATAATGGGCGTAAACTAAAACTCGAATTTTATTCTCAAACTATCTAGGCGAACTAACAAAAACAAATTCACATCAAGTAGAATATTTAGGATATAAAAGAATTATGCTCTTTCTTTTTATTTGAGCCTTTGAAGATAAGATATACATCGAGTTTATCTCTTCCATTTTAAGGAATTCTTCATCGGTATTCACACAAAGACAACAATTTTCGTAGCTGTCGCCTTTGGACTCCGTATGTCGTTAAAACCTGGTTCATTACGACGCAATACCCCGTTAGCCGGAATCACCTTGAAAATTGTAAAGGCATATTTTAATATCATTTCTCCTGAAGCACAATTCATACTCTCCTGAAGCACTCAATAGAATTATGAATGATATGACTCTTCCGGAAATGTATTGTTTCTGTAGAATAGTTTGCGTACATTAAATAGAAGTAAGGTATTCAAATTAAAAAATTGAATTAATTCGTAATTTTAAACGTTTTAAATAAATTTCGTCCGACTTTACGTAGAGTGATAGCAAAACGATGTTTAATTTATTTAATTACTGGGTCGTGTTCATAATTTCTTTGTTTTCATAGTCATAACTACATACTTTGTGTGTTACGAGATAGTATTGCATGATTTATACCGTTTGGTGAAATTTGTATTGTTAGCATGTTAACCATTTCGTACATCTAAATTAACCATCCGTTTTAAGCATTGTATCATACGTATTAAATTCGCTGAAGGGTTTCCGCGCCTCTCGATCCTCTTTTATGTATTACATAGTGTATAAATCAGCAGTTTTATTCGCGTTAGTGATGCGTTGAGTATCATCTTCCGCAAAAATAAGACATATTCATCCTTTTCAATAAAATCCGGGTTTATTTATAACCAATTCCCCCGAAAATTAATCATTTGATTCTACCCGCGCATAGATTCACCTCTCCCTCGGATTCTCCAGCATTCGAATAACTAATCAACCCTGTTCAGGGGTCTCTCACACAAGCAGCAATTTGAAAATGAATATGTAGCCAGCGGAGTTGATGAAACTGTTACATGGTTATCAAGGGCTGTATGGCTTGTGGGCAACGGGTAGGGATCCGGAACACAATTGCATGGGAGTCTGTCCCTCGCCGTTCCCTGTCGCTCCCGAAGCGACCACTAAGTCCCCCATTTACTCCCGCGGTTAAAAGTCGGCTGATTACCTCTGTTATTCCCATTATAATTCCGACGGCTCGGAGAAAAAAAAAGCCGTGCGAACCGAAGCGTAAAATTTCGAGGGTCACGATGATCGCACTCGATACGTATTTAGCGATCGTTACCGCGATGGAACTCATTTCTAACCCTCTCTTCAACGGAAAGAAATTAAAATTTCCTCGGATTTCTCTAGGATGAAAAAAGGTTCTTATGGAACAGACGCGCATAATGACGTAAATAAAATTAAGATAAGCTTCTTAGGTAGATAAAATGTGATTCTCACCTGTTTCCATTGGTCGTATATTTTAAGGGTGTCTGAAATGTAATCTTTAACTGCCCTTTCAAATTTCGTTAGCGCCTGGTATCGTGTCACTTTATACACGCACAGCTTTCAATCATGGCGGGGGAATGTTAATATCCGGGAGGTGAAAAAACAATGACACCCCACCTGCCGTGACCGAGAGATGTTGATGCTGCAGATTCTTTTTCTGTGCCCAAAATCGCGGTCGCAAAGTTTTCATTTCTAAACTCCGATTTGAAATATGGGATTTAATTAACGATTCCATATATGTACCTGAAGCCCTTAATAAGAAATCGTACCAAAATTCATAAAAACAATAAAAGTTAACATTAATTTACAAGGCTGCAGACGGAGTCTAGAGTCAGACGGCAGTGTATAAGGACAGGCAGTCAAGGACGATTCGCCGCCACCGCTTTGCCGCGTGAATTATTTATTATCATTTAATCAATGAGTACTGTCCCATGGAGAATTGATGGGAAATTCTAAGCGCTTTTTTTGGCCTACAAAGAATTATCTTCCTCCAAGCAAACCCACCACAACCAAACTAAAGAGGAGAGCGTTCCGTTTTGAAACTAACTTTCATGGAAATACCATATATTAATCTTCTAAAACGGGAAACTAATCGTCCCGTTAAATATAAGCTGGTATGAAATCACTAAGTTGTTGCTATCATAAGTTGTTGATTACGTTCTGTTTTTATTCAACTCCGAACTCTAGCATACATAGTAAAAATTCTACAATTATGTCCAATATTTAAAGAAAGTCAATAGCATTAACTTGAGACATATTTTTACTTAAGTTTAAACAAAGTATAAATAACATCTTTAATAATGATTATTAATAATTATAATAAAGCCTTTGTGTCTTATCATGGCTATTACCGAGCTTCTGCTGTTTTACATCGTTTCGTACGTAAAATCAACATTCCAGGTGATGAATCCATTCCAATTTTTAATGATTTAGGAAGGCTTTCATTCATTGTCTTGAGGAGTAATCTTCCACTAATCAAGTACAGATATCTGTAGATTGTCGACAGTATTTCTACCAGCATTGATATTTCTAAAGTTATGCAATCTTTTATACTTGTCAGTAGCCTTTCATGAAATTACCCTTTAAAACACTGACTGCGTATGCAACAAGATATTCTCAACGGTCCTTAAATATTAATAGCCTTCGATATTACAGGTTAAAAAAATCATCCCTCTGGAGAACAGGGTGCTCTTAATTCAGCAAGAAGTTTAAGAAACGGAAAAACATTCTTCCCCTTGTAAACCGTTAAGCGTCTAACTTTGCCTCCTCTCAGACCTCGGCAACCGCCTCCCTCACTCGCTGCTTGTAGCTCTCCCTGAGAAATTTCGGGACTGGTTTAATCCTTCTTTGCCCTCCCTTTTCCTCTTATGGGCCACATCCATCTCCCAAAACTCCGCTCCTCTCTCTACGTCTCATTTTCTCCATCCACTCCTTCGAGACTACCGTAAGCCCATCCTTTCACCGCCCAGAGGATGCCGAGAAGGGAGAGGCGGAAAGAGAGGATTAAAGGTCCACCCCAATCAAGGCGCTTCGGGTGTTGTCGAAGGTGCTGAAAGATGACGTGCCGGAGTGATTAATGCCATATTAACCACCCGGAAGATAACGCTTATTAACCGGGCCAGAATCGAACCCACAAGGTTTTCGCGGCTGTGGGATCCGTTTGATGGATTATTTAGTTATGTTCAAAATTCCTCTAGCGTCTGTTACGTATTCAGCCGTGTGCAACGAATCTCGACTCCCATATCGATGCCTTGGAAAGGTTTTTGCGTTCTTTGATGAGATTTCGGAATGCTTTGTGAAGGAATTCAAATTTTCTGCTCAGTTTTGAACGGTGGTTCTTCTGGTACTTTTGAGAAATGGGGATCGGTTCGAAGTTTGAGAAAATTTAATCACCTGGTGCGGAGCTTCCCAACCGAAATTCTGCGGGAGACTAGCGGGTCCTTCGGTGCACGCTAATAATAGTTCGACAGCTAGAATTAAGATCTAGATTAAGTAATAATTAGTTTGAACTGAATTTAAGAATCTTAGTCTCCAAAGTTTTCAAAAATGAGAAGCAAATAGGTATAAATAGTATAGTAAGTTCTTCCACAATAAGGCTGAATTACGTTGTGGTGTAAAAATTTTGTTTTAATGCAAGGCTGTAATCCTGTTAGAGAGTAAAATTTTAATGTTTCGGTTCCATCAAGCTTTAAGAGAATTTAAATTTGAATATATGAACTTGAGAATGTGTAGTGAAATTTAGCAACAGAGAGACGATTGCCACAAAATGTATCATTTGGTGATTAAAATTCAAAAAGAGCAAAAATATTAAGAAACAGTATATCTTTCTTTACGTTGCTTGAAAGTCTTTCTTATATACATTATCAACTGCAGAACATTTTACGGATTTTATGCGCGGTTTTTCGGCGACGTAGAACCTTAGCAAATTCATTCGATTCTTGTACCAAATTCGAGGAAACAAAATCGGTCAATAAAACACAAAATTCACTTTTATGACAAAAATTAGAATAAGCAGAATATAACGGCGAACATTTACTTTTAATATAACTTTCGTAACGCAGTTGATGTACCTAATGAGAGCGCCAAAATTATCAACAGAACGATAAATCAAACTATCCCCAAAAGATACGAATTAAATACACTGATGTGGCCGAAATCAACAAAAGAGTCTTACATTTTTAATTCGTGTGGACTTTTTTGTGGAAATGCGTGGAATTTCGTGCCACAAATTTGTCACAAAACGCAAAGCAAACTTTTTCCCACAAAAAAACCCTCTTCGTCAGATAATTCAGCCCATCTGCCTGCGTAAATATTCGAACTGAACCGCATTATCTTTTCATTTCGCAGCGAATGAAGGATTCCCATTCATAGATTCCCTTTTAATATATTTCGATGCATTTTGCGCTCATCGTTAGACGCCCGGCATCCCGCCCACCCGACGTACCTTTTATACTTCCGACAAGCGCGATATTTCTCTATCTCCCCTCTCCGTTTCGTTTCTCCATTCCTTCGTTCGTTTCCATTCCTTTCATTTCCTCTTCCTCCCAACCCCGCGCATCCCCAGCCTCGGAATCCTTCTCCCTCACCCTTTCACCACTTAAAAAACATTCCGCAGTCCAATATCGCTGCCACGCAACGCCTGTACGCATCCCTAGCTGAAGAACCAAGGGGATGGTCGAGAAAAAAATGAGGAGTTGGAAAGCGATGGGTGCTGGCGAGTCATTAGTTTGAGCCACTTAGGTGGCCGCAGTACACGCGGTACAGCCTGAGGATGCAAGAGCTTCGAGGGTTGGCATACAGGGGTCCAGACGTGCGGGGGATGGGGAGGGTTCCTGCGGGTTTGGAAAATGGAGGCAGGAGTGTTGCAAGGAGTTGGGACGCGTAGTTAGGGGAGTAGGCAGTGCCCACGGACGGTCATACATGCCGGGGAAATGTTAAAGTTTCTCTCCATTTTCTCTTTCGTCAGCACCATCTTCGGGGACCAAATGAATACGAATGCGCGTTTAAAGTTAAATTGAAATATACGCTCGCGTTTTTATTTCTGTGAACGGAGACAGATAAGCAGGGGAACTAAAGAGCCTTTTTTACGTTTACTTTCCGTGGCGTGATGAGGTGAACATTGCCCCGAGTCACGTTTGTTGGATCGCCTCGGAAGGGTGGGTATTTTTTGCGATCCTGGCGATAAACTACTTTCCCCCGAAAGGTTTCAGGAGAAAGGGCTACTCCTAAGGAAACACTTTTTCCTAGGGAAGGGTAACGTGAATTTACGGCGAGGGGAAGAGAGGGAAATTTTTGCCGTGTTTTACACTCGTTTACTGGGGCATGATATACGATCTAATTAAGTTAAACAGCGCCGGGATGAGTGCTTTCTAATTTGAATTAATACACCCCTGTGTGTGAGGGTCTCTTTTACTTTATACGCCTCCTTCAAACTCAATCTCCATTTGAAGGAGTGGCCCTATTAATGTGAGAAGGTTATTGCAGCTCTTTCTCTCCGTTGATCTTAACTTCTTTGTAGTCGTATGCTGGGAATGAGTTTAAATAAGGAAAGTTTTGAGCATGAAATCGAGTTTTCATTTTTTTTCCTGATGTTCCAACTCATCCTAAATGGAGACTTATGACGCATAGCTTAAATCATGAAGTTTTGCTTTTTTATTTAAGAACTTAAAGTCATCTTATGGGATGCACTGAAGATGGTTACTAATGTATGCCCTGGGAGTTTTCTAATGCAAACATTAAGCTCTGAACACTTGGAGGAGAAGTTTGTAGGAATTATTGGAAGCATGTAATTGAGGGTATTAAGAATTGAGCTAATTATTTAGTATGATGTCCGCTGACTTAGGAAAAAATTATCTTCATCAATAAACTTTATTAATAAAACTTTGACCTGAAGACGCCCGCAGGATAGCCGGCGAAACTGTAGTCATGGAGAATCTACAACGCGGTGGAACCCGAAGAAAATGCATCCAGAATTCCTCAATAAAGATTGAAATATTACCAATATACCAAAATATCAATCAATACTTACGCCCAATTTAAAGATTATCCGCAAAATTCACTTGAGGATATGAAAGAGAAAATGCAATTTATGTTACATTTTTATGCCAGCTATTTTACATTAGGAATACGTTATAATCAGGGTCGGCCATCTATCAAAGAGGTGTCCAATGCACCAGAGTCCCATCTTATAGATATGTTGTTTCCAATCAGTAAAATAATAGTAATCTTATAAAATAGGGTCCATTTAAACTATGAACCCAAATGCTATGCATCCAAGGAACCCCCCTCTTGGCTGGCCCTGGTTCTGATACGCCGTAAGAAGCAAAATTAACACCTGAAGTTCAATAAATGCTTCGGAGAGACCGTTTCATCCTCAGACTGTGATTGGATGACATTAGCATGATTTAAATTCTTATCGAAAAATAGTTGTTTACAACCTTGAATTCGAATGCTAAATGTTTAGAAAAAAGAGAAGGTATTGCTGAAATGAACTTTAATCTTTCAACTTACCTTAAGTTTCGGCATTCAGTTTATTTCCAAAGTTTAATTTCATTTAATGTAATGTTCATTGCATTTTATTTGAATTTCCACTTTGATTAACACTCTTTAATACTCCTCATAACTGAGTTATGGAATTCGCTGGAACATCTTCTTTGAGTTCACCCTCCAGTCACCGAAAGTCATGCTCGAATACTTGATTAATTATACAACATCTCGATCCGTAAACGAGCACCCCTGGAAAACTTTTGTTGTACCATTTGTTTATTCAGCACTTGAACAAATTAATCAACCCTTCTCCGCCACTCCGTTAATTTTCTCCGGCGCAAATCGTCCTTTCCTTCAGTTCAGTTTCAGCCTCCGTTCTTTTCTCTTTCGAACCAGCCCACTTACGCCGCGCAATTTTTCAGTCATCAACAGCTTAATTGCCTTACATGGTCCATTTTTCAGCACCTCCATCACACTTCCCTTTCAGACGCGCCTCCACCACCGCAAGGCCTTCTGACACACGGCCTTTTTAACCTCTCCTGGCGATGTACAACTCTCCCTCTTCCCGACCCCTTTTCACTCCGGCCCTTCATCTCCATAGACCTCGCTTCCTTTTAATTCAACGGATTCTTTTGCCCCCCGTGTCATCCAAGATTGTTTTTTTTCCGCAGGACTTTCTGTTCCGCGCCTGTCTCCCTTGTCCCATTCTTCTACTCTCTTTCTTTTACGGTGGTCTGACATGCGCGTACAAAACCCGAGCCATCTCTCATCCCTTCTCTCGCATCCTTCGATAATGAACAGGTATTATTTCATTCGTCACCCCTTTTTTAGCGTCGCACACGCTTTGGATCCTCTTCCTGCTCCATCCGTCTTCCATTTCTTTGATCTCCATAACAGAGAATTACCACACGCGCACGTATCCCTCGGCGTTTTTTTCCACGCACCCTCTTTATATAGGAGTGAATTTCGTGCGTGAGGTCTCGGTTCCGGATTCGTTCTGCCTCATCTCAACGCCACGGTGCATCATTCTCTTCCCTTTTTCCAGCTCTGCTTTTGGAGATGTACGTCCGCGGCTAGAAAATCGTGCTATACCTAGAGAACGAAGACTTGAAAAGCTACACGGAGCGAAATGTTTACACGACCTTGAATAGACACGAGGTGTGTCTATAGATGAAAATATTAATATGGGCTAGCGAAACCAACGATTTATTGAAATTTTCGCGCAACTTTTCACAAATTATTATTTGAAATCATACTTTAGTTAGTTACCTTCCAAATCATGGGTTGTCCTCATAATTTCCTCTAGCATTTTCTTCGGATGAAAGGAAATTACTAAGGGCGCATAGATAATGGAGCTGCATCTTGATTGGTGAGGGTTGTAGTGGTTCGAAATTTCATGAATTTTACTAGTTGAAAGACAAAACAAACTACGCTAGCCAACTACACGATTCATAATGAGCAATATCTTAAAGTCGATCGCAAAAAATGTAGCTGATAGCCCTCAAATATCTCAAAAAAACAGTGTTAAGAATATCGGTTATATATTACGTAAAAAAATAAAAACTAGGGTAATTAATTACCCAGGCGGCTGCCCAGGTCCCTAGGTTAAAGTTAACCCTACTTTTCACCATGAAACCGGTTATAGTTACTGCAGCTTATCTGGTGGATTAAACGGAATTTTTTTTATTTGATTATTTCCATTCTTCGGGGATACAATTCAGTGTGTCACTTGATTGATTGTATCCTTTTTTAATTGGCTGATGCGCTCAAGATACGATATGCAACATTCCATCACAAATCGGAAGGTACTTTTCCAGCAATGGTTTCATTAATACTACTATTTTTTTACCATCAGATTAAAGGAATTAAGATAGCTGTAGGATGTAGAAGAGATGAATGAGGGAGGAAAGTAAGGCAAGAGTTATGAGTTCAGAAACTGGGTAAACGGTGTTGCAGGGTTAATGGAAGGGTGGACCATTGGGTATTGGGAATAAAAATATATATAGCGCACCGGAGCTACAAGGGAACGAGATACCTACGCATTTTCTGCTTTTACTACATTTGCGCTAGTTACCTATCGAAAGTTGAGGAAAATGCGCATACATTGGCCTTTATTTTTCATCGTTTGATTTCTTTTTCCTCATTCCCATGGTTTGAAGGGAAGTCCATAATCCCCTACAGAATCATTATTTTATTAAATTAATGATGAGGATCGGCCTCAAGGCTAAATATAATCTAATCTGGTTTTCCAAGCGAACGTCATGGACATCAACAGATAATTTTTTTGTTATTGTTCCCGTTGAAGACACGACTATTGGTATAAGTTTAACTGATTTTTGATCCCACATTTCTTTAATTTCTTCTGCTAACGGAGATATTTTTGTATCATTTCACTGTATTAATTCATATAAAAGGTATAAGATATTAGATACAAACAAAAGGGCAGTCTGTTTAATAAATTAACACAACTGACACATAAAAAAACTAGACATACATATATATAAACACAAAAAGATTTGGTTCGGGGAATTTAGAGATATAAGTCGATTTGCCGTGCAATTACAATGTCGGAATATAAGCGAATCACATGAGAATGCTCTAGGATAACGAAGCTTGTAGGAGCATTGTTAGTAAAAGAGACAATCAGGAAGATTGCTTCGAAAGGGATAATTGGGGTGGATGTGCTCACTTTGAAAAATTTGATGAGACTCAATGGCAATCAAAATTTTAAAAATAACCTTCACACAATATTCCAAACCTTCGCGTTGTAATTAATTATAAATCCTTTAAAAACACCCGCTTGATCCCACTAACAACGCCTTCATCACGAGAAATCTAAAAACCCATAATTTTACTCTCATTCAAGCAACCTTTTAAACAAGGTAAAACCCCCTAGTAGTCAGTTTTACAAATAAAAAATCCACATGGCGTCTGAAACAAAAAAGGACTATGCCTAGTAATGGCGAGAGAAAGAAGTTTGGCGGGCATGAGATATTTGGCGTGACAATAGCTGGACGGAGACAAAATAAAGAGGGGAAATTTATGGCGAGGGAATAATAGGGCCGAGGGAAAGAGGGATGAGTATGCAAAGACAGAGAAGCGGAATCTACGAGATGCAGAGATAGGAAGAAAGCGGAGATGAAAGGGCTTCGTTCGCCAAACAAAGGGCAGACGGACAAAAATTAAAAAATGGAGCGAAAAAATGCACGGGAAAGAGGTTTCTGGCGGAAAAAAATGCAAAGATGGTAAAAGATGAAACAGAGTAGCAGGTCTGTGCTGCCAAAAGGGAAGCTGGCTAGTCTGGAGCGAGGATTGAAAAAGTTCTTATCCCCGCAGTGCTCCTACGTATTCCTGTTTTTCCTTCTCTCGCTACCACTTTTACCACTTTTCACAACCGCGCCTACCCTTCCCCCTTACGTTTGCCGCATGGAGCAGTCTCTTTCTTGAATGAATGCTCCTGAAATGTTCTTACCTTCTCATGAGGGAGAGAGAGAGGGAACGAAACCTCGTGTGTTGTTTTTTTGTTTCGCTGAAGAGCCCCATTGTTATCGAAGGTCGTCCTAATTTTTACACAGGTTAGCGCTTCACGAGAATGAGCACTGCGCTTGTTTTAGGGTCTACATTTTCCGAAGGAGCATTCACCGAGGGGGAAATTACTTTTTCTTAAAGGAAACAATATAAGGTTAAGTTTCGAATAACAACTCACATTTTTTATGATTAACTTCGAGAGAAGGGATTTTTTAGTACATATTTCAGGAAATGCAATCTGTACTAGATTATAAAGATCCAAATATAATACCAAAGTGTTAATAGAATTTATTCCAAGCTTCAAATTAGCATTTTATAGTATATTTGGAAGATTTTAACCCTCTGTGTATCTATGCTGACAAAATATATGGATGAATACTTTTTTAAGATCGAAACGTATTAGATTAAAGTGTATATTTATCATCTTCTTCACTTTGCAATGTTACGAACTAATTTACAATAATTATGCACAGTGATGATATTACTACGATAACACTAATATTATTAATATGATACAAAAATACAAAACAAGGATTGATACAATTTAAATACGTTCAATTAACAAAAAGTGCGGAACATTGCATAGCAAAAACACTACAAATCTATGATAAGATAATAAAAATTGATGAATAAATCATGGAAAGAAAGAAGTATTTTTACAATAATCTTACTCCGCATCCATATTCAATGCATACAAATTAATTATTTAGAAGAAGAAGGCAAATTGATATACTTGCTGATTTTAATTTCTATAAATTTAAATAAATATTCCACTAAAGAGAAAACTGAAACAATTGCGAAAGATAAAGAAAAAGCGACGGGATTTCAGGTAATGAGTATGACAATATAGCTGGATAACGATAGTTTTAAAGTCAATAGAATAAGAAGCAGGATTCCCGCAGGGGCGTAGTGAGTATTTGTCTATGGGGGAGATTTAGAGCCATAAAGTAAACACTACATTGTCTAAAATCCAGGGATATGAATTATTTCGCCATATAGCTAAAGAAAAAAGAAACTCATTTATTTTAATATGTATACTCGAATGTGTATAGCCTATGCGAATTTCCAGCGGTGTTTGTAGGGCATAATTGCGTGAGGCCATCCTCTCGCATACTTTCGTTTATTGTTGGGTCTGTCCTCATGGGGTTTGAATAGCCAAAACCATTCCATTGGCTATGCCTCTGGTTTCCCATATTTTAGTATGTGTTCGTGAGATTTATTGCACGAGATAAAATTTAGAAGTAATAAGTTATGTATGATGATTTCTACGCATTATATGCACCTGTATGTATTCGTTCAAACTGACCGCTTTCACAGTTCAGAAGTACTCTCACACGTTGCCCATAGTTAGCCCTTGTGTTGAAATTTCCGCAATTAAAGACATTTAAAGCATTTTTGTTCCTACATAGGAGTTGTAACAATGGCTATTACTACATACTACACCCATCAAAACGTGTCTCCTTCATTTGCGGTTTCCACGTTTGATTGACAATTGATATACTTAATGATAATTAGTGTGCGCAATGATTAAGATAACAAGGTTCGGAAAAGAGAAGCAGAGGATAAAAAAATCATGATCAAATCAGGATCATAAACCTGGTTTGTGGACCGGTTACTTTCACTCTATTCATCGATGTTAAGCGATCACTCGCTCGTAGTCATTGTGTCAAATCGCACGAATTGTCCGAGATTAACACTTCAAGCTAATCAAACTAGCGACGGCGTAGTCGGAATTAGAAATGAATTTATAAACACCTATACACGATTCCCAGCTGGTCGGGAAATATGCTGGAAACATGAAAAAACTCAAAACGGTCGTTTTCGGCTCGGTTATTCCCCCGCCAGAAAAAAAAGTCGTAAAGGGAATACCCCAAGTGAAGTCTCGAGGGTCGTAAAATCTGAATATTTCGATTAAAAAAAAGAAAAACGAGACCGACAATTGCCCACGTACAAATGGCGTCCGAGCCTCCTGAATGGCTTGCGGCTTGAACGAATAAGATTGCGGGGAATAATTCTCGAGTGGCAACCTGGAAATCCTTGCGTACAACCCTTCTGCTTGTCCCTACCCGTAACCCGCTCGATCCACGCCGAATAGAGTCCATAGTCTTCCAAGTTCATAAATTGAGTCGAAAACAAAAATGTGTAACATCACCCAGGGGTGCCTCATGGAGAGCAACACCAACTCCTCATTCCATCAGACACAGCCCGTTCTCTGCTTGATTCGCACCCCTCCCATCCCATTCCTTCTCCCGTCTAACTATCCTTTTCCAATTCTCCTTCCCGTTTTCTCGGAATTATTCAGTTCCCTTTCCCTTCAGTAACTCCTTTTCTTTTTACCCTAAACTCTTGGTACATTATCTCGGAAAGTACATTGACAACAACGAGTGGCTTATGTAGGTTACCAAGAGAATTCTGGGAGGAATTAGGAAGGGAAAAAGAGACCTATAATTTTGGTGGCCGTGCGCCAATATGTCCAATAGAGGATACTATAGAGGAGTTGTTGTTTTGGAGAGTTCCCCAGTTTTTACTGGGTAAGTTTCGAGCACTACCCTGATATTTCCCTGATCTATTCCCTGTATACTGATAAACAGAGGATTTCGTATTTAGTAACCTTGGAATCTTTCATTTACTTTTTCCTCAGTTTTGTTGGTGGCTATGATATGACAAAACGTTACTGAGGTATAAACGATGCTGAAGGAAAAATGAGCATTCCCTCAACTACTACTACTACTACATCGGTTTCACACTGTAACACTCTACCACGTCTTCCGATTCCCAGCCTCCACTTTTCTTGGTCATTCCGTTGTTCTTCTTCTCTCTCCTTCATCTCGATTTTAATCTCTTCAATCTAGCTCTTTCTGGACCTTCTTCTTTCCCTGTTCCCAATAGGTGTCCACATCAGGATTTGCTTCGATAGCCTCTCCCCTTTAGCTCTCTCTACTCTAAACGAACATTTCCTCACATGCATATCTATAAAATATTCAACCTAACGGCCACTTTTAATTTCCAACCCTTAGTCATTACCTAAGAAAAGCCCTGTAGTGGGAATGAGGGTTATTATGTAAGATGAAGAATGAAGTTTCTCCTAATTGAGCCAGTGTTGAAAGAGAAAAAGTCCACTTAAGTGCAGAGCAAGGAACCTCATACGTATAACCCATTCTAGTGCATCCAGGATGGAATGATCGGGATGAATACCAGAAATCTGCGTAATTCATTCCTCAGTAGCCTCTATAATATGATAGCCATGAATAAAACTAAGTAACAGTAAATAAAAGATGCTCTTTCATCTATTTTGCACCAAAAAAAATGAAATGTGTTCTTTCCACCAACACATCTTAGCAAGAACATTACGAATACAAACTCCCAATTGTAAATGTAAGAAATGTACGAATGTAACGTCGCCTAAAACTCCATTCTATTTTCGTGAAGGAAAACATGTGCTTAGGTGAATTTCTATCCCTCCTCATAGCTTCATCTCTTTCCCATCCGTTCCCAATCCCTATTCCCCTTGAAACCCATTTCCTCTCCTCCGCCTTATCCTCCCTTCTCCTTAGGGCCGGCGTCATTTCGCAAAAGTGTAGAAACCAAGGAATAGTGGAAAGAGGAGGTCCTGAAGACTTCCCGAATCCCCCGGGCCCCATTATTATTCAGCCACAACTTACGACGTGGAAGTTGTACCTCTTTCTTCTCCTCACATAGTACTTACCTTCGGAATTCCGTCCAACACTCCTCCGCATCCCTCTCCCAGAATCCCTGAAGGAACAGTCGCCAAGGTGGAAAATCTTGCAATCGGCGGGATTCGGAGAACGCTATGACAAGGCTGGCCTTTATACCAAGAAACTCACTCCGGTTCGGATCGCTTTATCCGAAATCACGCGACTAGTAGAGAATAGGTCGCTAATAAAGTTGTTTTGTCACTTTCTGAGGAAATACAGACTGCTTCATGGCAATTCATGAATGAATGAAGTGGGTTATCGTCACTGGAAAAATTTTTTGAGTAATTGAATCACTATGACAGAAGAGTTATTTGAGTACATAAGCGGTAATCTGTGAGAAAAGACAAGAATTCGAGGAAAACTAATCTATACAAACTTTGGAACAGAAGAGCTACATTCTACATGAAAAGTTGGATTCCAAGAAGAGGATTATGTTATTTTCTTAAAATTAAACGTACCTTATCTGGGTAGGAATGAAAAAAGTTTACCCATATTAACTTAAAAAATCAAAAGAATGCGAATATGCATGACAATAGTGACAACACATGCGTGACAATAGTGAATTAGGAAAAGATAAAGTTTTATGTAGTAAGATAGACGTATAAGCTTGGAAATTTCAAAAGCCTCACATAAGCCTCAGGGACCAGATTCAATCTCCAATTCACTTCAAATCAATTCCCCTCCACTCATGAACTTCCAGAGCTGCTTTTCCCATCCAACCTTCAATTTCACCGGAGTATCCACCTGACGTAAATCAGTAATTTCTAAAATTTTTATAAAACTCTTTACAATTTGTTCAAAATATAGGCATCCTCTGCTGGAAAGTGGGGGACCCAGGTTCGAGTCCCGGTTACGGCAGACTTTTTCTCTTTCAATTATTCATCAAAATTTCAGCATGTGAACCATGGGTTTCTCCTTGCTTATATATTTTAGACTGAAAAACGCGATATCACAGGACGATATAGAAGACATATGAAGAATTAATTATTGAGCATTCATTCTAGTTAGACGCAAGGCGCTGTTACACGCATCTATTACAGCTCCCTCCATTTCTATTTAAGTAATATGGCATTCTAGAAAACCTAAATTTGGGAAGAAATATAGATTTTCTGTTTCGTTTCAAGAGTTGCCATTTTTCGGGTTGGGTACGGATTTCATTCCGGCAGATGTAACTGTTTTTTCGGTTCTAGGTTCTTCCCGGTGCGAAGCCTAACCAATTTTATCCCTTTTGATTAATTAATGGGAGTCCTGGTATAAGCCTTTCATTCAAAAACCTTCAAAAACACAAATGCGACTGATAAAAATACGGAATTAAAGTAATCAAACGAATTATTTATGGAATGTGTTCCTCATAATTCTAAGCTTCAAATTTCAATTATCACATTTATTTAAAGTACTGAATAGCGCAATGGCAAATATGTTCTCAGTAAATCAGCTAAGAATTATGAGCCCTGTAGGTTACCGCAGAAATCTATATAATCAATTACGAGATTCAATTTTTTCAAAACTTTAGATGAAACTTTTGTCGGCCACAAACGCTGAAAATTAATCAGACTAGTAAAACGTAGGAGTAACAGCGTTTTATTTATATTCTAATTTACCCACTTTAACGGACATTATTTATACATTCATTTCATCCTTCAGCGCCTTAAACGTTTAAATTAATCGCTCATATATTTATAAATGCTAGCTTATTAAGCTCTAGAGCAGCGTTTTATGCACCGTTCACAATGCTTTTAGCAAAACCTCCGGTTCCCCGCATCCCTCAGGCAGCGCAAAAGTAAGAAATGAATATTTAAACCCTTACTTCGGCATTAATCACCGCAAAAAATGATCAAATAAAAGAGCCCGTGACCTACAGTCCACGTGCACAATCGCTTTATCCCAATGGAATGCGATCGGAACACTGCGGTTTCCCCCACACTTATCATATATGACTCCGCTCTCGGAAACTCCGGCACAATACCGTGGGGAAATAAGTATTTGGAGCGTTTACCACTTAGAAACCGCAGCCATTTTATCCGCATTCGTTCCATCAAAAAAGGACGTGTTCCTAGGATTGTTCTAGAGCGAACTGATAGCAATTTGCTCGCGATAGAGCGAATAGTGCGAGTGAGGGAGAGTTTTATAAGCTATTTCACACTCTTCCTAAGCTATTTTCCCCTGTTACCTTATTCCATCGCCCCGAAATATAATTTTGGGTGGATTTACATTTTCAGCTCACGCGATGACACCCTCGAGGAAAAATGCTTTTTTCTCCTTCTGGGAAAGAGATGTGCCGAGGGAATATGAGGACATGGGAGGATGCGCCATTGCATAAAGCAAGCGGATTGAAGTGAGGAAGTTGAGAACGAAAGTTAGAAGTGCCCGAGAATGAGAGTCGAAAGCAAATAAAAAGAGAGAATGAAAGAGATGGCATATAAAGCAGCGCAGCCGTATAAGGGGATTGTCGTTTTCCCGTCATAAACTTCACCTTGTTCAGCATCACGCTTGTCCTACGTTTATCGTGATAAATATTCTCATGCAGTATTCCCCGGCACGTTCGCGAACAAATAATTATGAGACACATATAGCTTGATAACAGAAATGAATGTGTTATAATAATTTCGAATTATATTTATTTATAATTATTATATTTCTATAAAATTTCTCAGGTCTCGGGAGGCTAGACATCCGGGAAATAATGGTAATTTTTTGCCGAAACTGATTCCTTAAGGACGCACGCACATTTCTTAGGATATCACGCTCAGAGTTTATAATCAGCAATAAAGGTAGGTCACAATTTAGACTATGGTAGTTACGGGAATATATAATATTGAGTTCTTCGGAGACCCGGCTCCATACTCCACATCTCGTGAGCAAAATTGCTGTTATAACAGGGTGTATGCCAAACTCAAATGAATAAAACTAAGTTAAACTTAGCTGAAATTAATTTATAAATGTTAATTGTTTTGTTATTCAAACGCTATCATTCTAAAAAGAACATTTCATTTTAGTGATAAGTGTATTTATTACTCATATTTACAAATAAGTATTATTTATCACCGAGTGCATCTAAACAATGCAGTTTCATTAGGTAGTTAATTCATAAATTCATATTTCCCACAAAATTGCGTGTCACTTTTATTGTATACATTGTATATTAAATTATTATTTCATTAACTGTAAGTTTCTTAATTAGTTAATGGTCCCGTAAAGGGGACCTGATCTCCCTCCTATTAAGTAACCACTATTTTCTTTGTATCTTAAATGGAACAAATGAATAATGACTTATATGAATACCGTGCATATTTAAGTAATAGTCAATTTCAGTTACGAGTCAACAACCTAATTTATGGCTAGAAAATTTAGAATTTTTACATATCTCCAATAAAAGTCGACCATAGATTTTTATGCGTGTCTTAACGTTTGTAAAACCAAGTATAGCATATCATAACAGCTGCAACTTGACCTACACTTTCTGGCAGCCAACGTGTATGCACTCTTTTCAGATAGCACACCCAGAGAATGCTGGAAGAACTAAAGAAAAGTTTTAATAACACAGACCTGGAGTGTATAGCCATACTTCTTTGTTATTATCGGAGGTTTAGCCTTTACAACAGCACAGTGTATGCGATGTACACAGTCATAAGAGAATAACTATTAACTTTCGAATTTTTGTTCTTTAATGATTTATACACTAATTAGGTGTTTGACGATTAAAATATAAGCCAGACATGAATTTGTCCCTGAAAAAGTAGTACCCATATAAAAGACGACCTCTTAAATTTAGCAACAAAAAAGGACTGAAAATCTCGATGATTATTTGGGTATATAAGATAACTTAAATTATGTCAAAGTTTCGTCAGTATTTTAAGATAAATAGCATTAAATACCTAGAAATAATGTATTTTAGTAATTGATTGATATGGAGATTACTCACACAGATTTCTTTGGATAGAAGACATTGAGGATAAGGCGCAAGAGCGATGGGGATACGGAAAATGGAGTAATTTTTGGCTTCGTAAAGATTACAGTCAGCTGCATCAATACTGAGAATAAAACATTTTCCGAGCCTTTAGGTATTTTGTTTTGCTCGATAAGTGAGAAAACAAATCCCAAGAAAGCACAGTTTTGCGAAATTGCATTTTGCAAAGAAATGTAAAATCTGAAATTAAAAAGTCGTACCAGAGGTAATTGGATTGCTAGAAAAACGACAACTTCGTTTTATGAATGGATAAAGGCTATTGTCGCGTGATATTACAGAAAATATAAAAAAATATTAAACCTTTCGCAAATTAACTATACTATATTACGAAAAAATTAGGCTACATTTTGGATACCGATTGAAATTTTTCAAAAAATCAGGAAACACAAATTTATAATAATTTACCACGAAATCGACGATTATCTGATTTAGTACGATCCATTATACGTAGAATACTCGTATAATATTTCCCGAAGGAGACTGTAGCCGTATTTCATCACATTCTGTTTGAGATATAAATTTATGGATGGGTCATAGAACAGGATC
The DNA here is from genome assembly GCA_000376725.2 of Ladona fulva. Taxonomy (NCBI): domain Eukaryota; kingdom Metazoa; phylum Arthropoda; class Insecta; order Odonata; family Libellulidae; genus Ladona; species Ladona fulva. The sequence continues at coordinate 34,741 of KZ308584.1, forward strand.
ATCTGTGGGTTTGAATTCGTTATTTTTTCGTTTAGAAAACTGAATTTCTATTGGTGATCTCAAGTACAAAAATATTTTAGGAAGAAATATACGTGTTCGGCTATAATTCAGAATAACGTGGAGCGAATATATACGTTAGACTCATGATGACACGGTGCGTCTGAATAACGACTGTGTGAAATTTCAATTATTTGCTTCGTTTACCGCAAAATATAACTTCTTTCAATCGTAAAATAATGAGAGAAATTCGTAAAATTGGCTCCACCGAGTATTCGGCGTGGGCAACGGCTGTAAAGAGATCATTTTGTTGGGAGGAAGGAAAACGGAAAGAGAGACCGAGGGAAAATACACAGCGAATGATTCGCAGAAACAAGGACCATTAATGTGAGAAACCGTGCTAATCCCGAATTCCATGCCCTCCGGGGAGTTTTAAATGGTCTGGATATAACGGGAAGAGGTTATTAACTTCCCTCTACGTTGATCCAAAGTATCGCACGGCTCAGAGCTACTTGATCATCCATACGACCGTTTGGGATTTTAAGGCGATGTAATTGGAGCAAAGTTTTTCTGTGCGATATATGTAAAATTATTTATACTGAGGAGAGCTTACCTCTAATTCATTCCAAAGAGAAATATTTTTTTAATAATAATAAAATTCTGATGGCTTCTTTTCTACTCATGTAATATAAAATAAGAATAGATATCCTCATAATCGCACGACCACTCTTACGAAGACGCTAAGTCAAAATCATTTTAATACGCGTTCCATTTCTTCCAAAGACTTTAGCACAGATGTCTTGTCACACACTTTGTTTACCGTGTATTAAACTTTATAATATTACCAAATAATAATANTTAAAGTGTATATTTATCATCTTCTTCACTTTGCAATGTTACGAACTAATTTACAATAATTATGCACAGTGATGATATTACTACGATAACACTAATATTATTAATATGATACAAAAATACAAAACAAGGATTGATACAATTTAAATTACGTTCAATTAACAAAAAGTGCGGAACATTGCATAGCAAAAACACTACAAATCTATGATAAGATAATAAAAATTGATGAATAAATCATGGAAAGAAAGAAGTATTTTTACAATAATCTTACTCCGCATCCATATTCAATGCATACAAATTAATTATTTAGAAGAAGAAGGCAAATTGATATACTTGCTGATTTTATTTTCTATAAATTTAAATAAATATTCCACTAAAGAGAAAACTGAAACAATTGCGAAAGATAAAGAAAAAGCGACGGGATTTCAGGTAATGAGTATGACAATATAGCTGGATAACGATAGTTTTAAACTCAATAGAATAAGAAGCAGGATTCCCGCAGGGGCGTAGTGAGTATTTGTTTATGGGGGAGATTTAGAGCCATAAAGAAAACACTACATTGCCTAAAATCCAGGGATATGAATTATTTCTCCATATATCTAAAGAAAAAAGAAACTCATTTATTTTAATATATATACCCTATTGTGTATAGCCTATGCGAATTTCCAGCGGTGTTTGTAGGGCATAATTGCGTGAGGCCATCCTCTCGCATACTTCCGTTTATTGTTGGGTCTGTCCTCATGGGGTTTGAATAGCCAAAACCATTCCATTGGCTATGCCTCTGGTTTCCCATATTTTAGTATGTGTTCGTGAGATTTATTGCACGAGATAAAATTTAGAAGTAATAAGTTATGTATGATGATTTCTACGCATTATATGCACCTGTATGTATTCGTTCAAACTGACCGCTTTCATAGTTCAGAAGTACTCTCATACGTTGCCCATAGTTAGCCCTTGTGTTGAAATTTCCGCAATTAAAGACATTTAAAGCATTTTTGTTCCTACATAGGAGTTGTAACAATGGCTATTACTACATACTACACCCATCAAAACGTGTCTCCTTCATTTGCGGTTTCCACGTTTGATTGACAATTGATATACTTAATGATAATTAGTGTGCGCAATGATTAAGATAACAAGGTTCGGAAAAGAGAAGCAGAGGATAAAAAAATCATGATCAAATCAGGATCATAAACCTGGTTTGTGGACCGGTTACTTTCACTCTATTCATCGATGTTAAGCGATCACTCGCTCGTAGTCATTGTGTCAAATCGCACGAATTGTCCGAGATTAACACTTCAAGCTAATCAAACTAGCGACGGCGTAGTCGGAATTAGAAATGAATTTATAAACACCTATACACGATTCCCAGCTGGTCGGGAAATATGCTGGAAACATGAAAAAACTCAAAACGGTCGTTTTCGGCTCGGTTATTCCCCCGCCAGAAAAAAAAGTCGTAAAGGGAATACCCCAAGTGAAGTCTCGAGGGTCGTAAAATCTGAATATTTCGATTAAAAAAAAGAAAAACGAGACCGACAATTGCCCACGTACAAATGGCGTCCGAGCCTCCTGAATGGCTTGCGGCTTGAACGAATAAGATTGCGGGGAATAATTCTCGAGTGGCAACCTGGAAATCCTTGCGTACAACCCTTCTGCTTGTCCCTACCCGTAACCCGCTCGATCCACGCCGAATAGAGTCCATAGTCTTCCAAGTTCATAAATTGAGTCGAAAACAAAAATGTGTAACATCACCCAGGGGTGCCTCATGGAGAGCAACACCAACTCCTCATTCCATCAGACACAGCCCGTTCTCTGCTTGATTCGCACCCCTCCCATCCCATTCCTTCTCCCGTCTAACTATCCTTTTCCAATTCTCCTTCCCGTTTTCTCGGAATTATTCAGTTCCCTTTCTCTTCAGTAATTCCTTTTCTTTTTACCCTAAGCTCTTGGTACATTATCTCGGAAAGTACATTGACAACAACGAGTGGCTTATGTAGGTTCCCAAGAGAATTCTGGGAGGAATTAGGAAGGGAAAAAGAGACCTATAATTTTGGTGGCCGTGCGCCAATATGTCCAATAGAGGATACGAAGAGCACACAATGTTGTTGTTTTGGAGAGTTCCCCAGTTTTTACTGGGTAAGTTTCGAGCACTACCCTGATATTTCCCTGATCTATTCCCTGTATACTGATAAACAGAGGATTTCGTATTCGTCTTTTAGTACAGCATGGAATAATAGTAACCTTGGAATCTTTCATTTACTTTTTCCTCAGTTTTGTTGGTGGCTATGATATGACAAAACGTTACTGAGGTATAAACGATGCTGAAAGAAAAATGAGCATTCCCTCAACTACTACTACTACTACATCGGTTTCACACTGTAACACTCTACCACGTCTTCCGATTCCCAGCCTCCACTTTTCTTGGTCATTCCGTTGTTCTTCTTCTCTCTCCTTCATCTCGATTTTAATCTCTTCAATCCAGCTCTTTCTGGACCTTCTTCTTTCCCTGTTCCCAATAGGTGTCCACATCAGGATTTGCTTCGATAGCCTCTCCCCTTTAGCTCTCTCTACTCTAAACGAACATTTCCTCACATGCATATCTATAAAATATTCAACCTAACGGCCACTTTTAATTTCCAACCCTTAGTCATTACCTAAGAAAAGCCCTGTAGTGGGAATGAGGGTTATTATGTAAGATGAAGAATGAAGTTTCTCCTAATTGAGCCAGTGTTGAAAGAGAAAAAGTCCACTTAAGTGCAGAGCAAGGAACCTCATACGTATAACCCATTCTAGTGCATCCAGGATGGAATGATCGGGATGAATACCAGAAATCTGCGTAATTCATTCCTCAGTAGCCTCTATAATATGATAGCCATGAATAAAACTAAGTAACAGTAAATAAAAGATGCTCTTTCATCTATTTTGCACCAAAAAAAATGAAATGTGTTCTTTCCACCAACGCATCTTATCAAGAACATTACGAATACAAACTCCCAATTGTAAATGTAAGAAATGTACGAATGTAACGTCGCCTAAAACTCCATTCTATTTTCGTGAAGGAAAACATGTGCTTAGGTGAATTTCTATCCCTCCTCATAGCTTCATCTCTTTCCCATCCGTTCCCAATCCCTATTCCCCTTGAAACCCATTTCCTCTCCTCCGCCTTATCCTCCCTTCTCCTTAGGGCCGGCGTCATTTCGCAAAAGTGTAGAAACCAAGGAATAGTGGAAAGAGGAGGTCCTGAAGACTTCCCGAATCCCCCGGGCCCCATTATTATTCAGCCACAACTTACGACGTGGAAGTTGTACCTCTTTCTTCTCCTCACATAGTACTTACCTTCGGAATTCCGTCCAACACTCCTCCGCATCCCTCTCCCAGAATCCCTGAAGGAACAGTCGCCAAGGTGGAAAATCTTGCAATCGGCGGGATTCGGAGAACGCTATGACAAGGCTGGCCTTTATACCAAGAAACTCACTCCGGTTCGGATCGCTTTATCCGAAATCACGCGACTAGTAGAGAATAGGTCGCTAATAAAGTTGTTTTGTCACTTTCTGAGGAAATACAGACTGCTTCATGGCAATTCATGAATGAATGAAGTGGGTCATCGTCACTGGAAAATTTTTTTGAGTAATTGAATCACTATGACAGAAGAGTTATTTGAGTACATAAGCGGTAATCTGTGAGAAAAGACAAGAATTCGAGGAAAACTAATCTATACAAACTTTGGAACAGAAGAGCTACATTCTACATGAAAAGTTGGATTCCAAGAAGAGGATTATGTTATTTTCTTAAAATTAAACGTACCTTATCTGGGTAGGAATGAAAAAAGTTTACCCATATTAACTTAAAAAATCAAAAGAATGCGAATATGCATGACAATAGTGACAACACATGCGTGACAATAGTGAATTAGGAAAAGATAAATTTTTATGTAGTAAGATAGACGTATAAGCTTGGAAATTTCAAAAGCCTCACATAAGCCTCAGGGACCAGATTCAATCTCCAATTCACTTCAAATCAATTCCCCTCCACTCATGAACTTCCAGAGCTGCTTTTCCCATCCAACCTTCAATTTCACCGGAGTATCCACCTGACGTAAATCAGTAATTTCTAAAATTTTTATAAAACTCTTTACAATTTGTTCAAAATATAGGCATCCTCTGCTGGAAAGTGGGGGACCCAGGTTCGAGTCCCGGTTACGGCAGACTTTTTCTCTTTCAATTATTCATCAAAATTTCAGCATGTGAACCATGAGTTTCTCCTTGCTTATATATTTTAGACTGAAAAACGCGATATCACAGGACGATATAGAAGACATATGAAGAATTAATTATTGAGCATTCATTCTAGTTAGACGCAAGGCGCTGTTACACGCATCTATTACAGCTCCCTCCATTTCTATTTAAGTAATATGGCATTCTAGGAAACCTAAATTTGGGAAGAAATATAGATTTTCTGTTTCGTTTCAAGAGTTGCCATTTTTCGGGTTGGGTACGGATTTCATTCCGGCAGATGTAACTGTTTTTTCGGTTCTAGGTTCTTCCCGGTGCGAAGCATAACCAATTTTATCCCTTTTGATTAATTAATGGGAGTCCTGGTATAAGCCTTTCATTCAAAAACCTTTAAAAACACAAATGCGACTGATAAAAATACGGAATTAAAGTAATCAAACGAATTATTTATGGAATGTGTTCCTCATAATTCTAAGCTTCAAATTTC
>KZ308584.1:54546-66585 GCA_000376725.2 Ladona fulva
GTTAGTTCGATGCTAGGGCAATTTTTCTGTCTGAAGTTCGTGAATTCATTTAGGGTATTTTCCGTTAAGGTAGATACTTGCAATTCACGGTGTTGTTAGAATAGAAGATTGTCTATCGTATGTCTAAGGCTTTTTGCCCTAAATGCCCAGGTTCGATCCCAGGACCATTCAAACTACCGAATATTCAAAAATTCGTAACGGTAATTCCCGTGCAGGTAGAAGGTTGAAATTCGCTACATCTATAGGAGATAGGGAGTTCTATCGTATGCCGTAAGGATATTTGTCCTAATGGACCCAGGTTCGATGCTAAGACAAATCGTATGGACGTATTTTGAATAATTCGTTTAGGTTATTGTAGTTGGTGCATGGAACTCGGTGTATGGCTGGTGGAGTGTTGCAGGAGGTGTACAATGCCTTAGTTAATCTATCTTACATTAAGCTGGCAGTATGCAAGCAACTTTTTCTCGTATATATATATGATTATTTCTTTACATTACCCGTGAGTTATCCATTGTAGTAACGTCTGCTCGAAGCTGAACAAGGTTGAATTTTCGATGGCTACGTACTTCAGAATGATGTATATATCCAGGGCTAATAAGAATGACTTTATTGGCAAAATTATTAAATATCTTTTAAATCATTCAGTTTATTTGATATTGTTTTGAATACGAGATTCATTAGAGTTCTGCAATCATGTATCACTCGAGTACTACTGCTCTGATGGGATTCACTTAGGAAAAGTTTATGTGCAAATTTTTTATCGTCTTCCAACTCTAAAAATTCCTCGAGGCTGCTCCAATGAATGATAATGTGTCTCTAGCGCAATTTTTCCGGCGGAACAGAAAATTTCCGTTTTTATGCACCTAGCTGCAGTTGATCAAATCTTCCCCAAGACTACTCCCAAGGAATGTAAATTACTGAAATGGAATTCCAGTGGAAGCAGGTTTTTTCATTTCCTTCGATAATTCATGCACATTGTTTTCGGAGAACTTTTCCGAGTAGGAATCACTCTCAAAAGCTCCGATTTTCCCTCGTCTTAGAGTAAACTCAATTTTCATTTTAGAAGAAAGCGGATATTAAAAAAGCATTTAGAATGCGATTTGAGATTTGAGCTTTAATTGAACTTGGCCGTTTCACGGCGAGGTGGACATATACGAATGAATTGCGAAGAATTTTTCGAGAGCGTGTTTCATCTTCGAGTGCCCAGTTTATATTTGAAGATACTCCGCTCCAAAGTATTTGAGATATATCTGAAAATCCCAGTTGTTTCATTTGTAATTACCTCTTCCTCGCAAGTTGATTCGCAAACTCACGGGAAACTTTCTTATTACTTCGAATCCAACGGTATCAAAAAATCTCCTTGAAACAAAAATACTTAATCGAGTCGGTCTTTGGACCTGCCTTTGATTCCTCTTCTATATTATTCCAGTATTATCTTCACCCTTACGGTCTCCGTTTGGCGGTAATATTAAGATATCTGCCTCCTCCCCGTGATATTCTTTGAAGCTGAATGGAAAGGTTTTAATAAGGACCATGATGTAAAACTTTTCGAAAGTCGGTCACAGGTAGAACGCGGGCGAAAATTTCCATTTTTTCGACTCCTCGAATTCCGTCGGTCGAAGTCTTAATACTCTTGCTCATTTTTTCTCTCTCTGTCCCTTTTTCTAGCTCAATCTGGAACTTCAATGTTGGCGCATGAAAGTTAAAAGAAGTTTGATATTTTCTTGATTGATCCTCACGTCTCATCGGTAGCCAATGCAAAATGTGAAAGAAGTCCAGATCACATTAAAAAAACGTCGAGTTTAACTTGCTGGAAAAAGTTTTAGTGGTGGAAATACGTTGTTAATTATAGTTATTGTCTTAGAGTATCTTTCCAATGCACAATTTTTTAAGGTCTGATAATAACGTGAATAATTATTTTCATTCGGGTTTGAGATGGGTACCAGTACGAGGTTCTTAGGATGCTACCTGTTGTTCAAAATTATAAATAAGATTTTAGGGAGCGATACTGCTCTCAAAGGCAGGATGGTGATCCTTGAAAGAAAGGAGATTAGAACCTAGGCTGGGATTGCTTGATAGATTCAGAGAAAGTGTGCTTGCGGAAGACGTAATCGTTATTATGCAAGCCCAACTCCGGCCGATCCGGTAATGAGCGTAAAATAAGAGACATAGTTGAGAGGACGAATATTTGAACTGAATTCGAATTTTGCCTCTGCGAAAGGTACGCGACAGAATAAGCTGAAAAAGTAGCTCGAAGGCTCCGAGTTTATACCCATTACCGCTCGCTGAAAGGCGGCTTGCAGGGTGTTAATGTAAATTAATGTTGATTTAGATGTTGAACGGTGGGCTGTAACACTACATATATCGGCTAACTATAAATTTCCATTGATCGGATAATCAATGGGTATATGGCGTATCTAAGCGTCACTCATGGAACCTAAGTGTTTCACAATAGAAATTGAATCTTTTCATCTTGTAGGTAGTGTGATTCTTATAAATGTTACACAGCTAACTTCCAACGAAATTTCATATTTTTTTAATTACTTAAAGGATTACGCATTTAGCGAAATAAAATAAACTCATAAAACATACTCCATTGCAAATTCGAGAATTGAGAAATGCATAGAATGCATGGAATGCATGGTTCACGTGGAATCACGTGTTGGCATTTACCTTTCCTAGTTCCTATTTCCTCATTTTTAAGCACATTTCCCCTAAATTTAAATCTTTATAAGATTCATATCAGGAATGTAGCACATTTGAGCATTAATATTTAGTAAACATTTAGAATGGAACATCACAGCGAATCGCCAGCGAAGTGTCCTGTTAAATTTTTACATTGCATAATCCCAATCAGCTCAAAATAATTTTGATATAATTGACAAATCCAAAACCTTTCTCGAACGTTGGGTTAGTAAAAATATCAAAGTAAAAATGAATAATCTCCGTAAAAAACGATACGTGAAAAGAATAACTCATGTTTAATTTTACATGAAATTTCACCAGAAGATGTTAATTCGTTAACGAAACCGGTCGTGAAAATAAAAGAAATTCCCGTGGAAGTTACTAAGTTTCATTCCTTCTGAAACATCATTTAATAGAATCTATTAATTCGGCCTCGACATTGTGGTAGTTCTCCAATAAAAAATAATAAAGAAAGAACACTTCTACCGTTACCATAATAATATTTTATTGGAAGACCATGGTTTCGACCCTTCGGGTCATCTTCGGGTGTTTTTTTCATCAGTACATACTAAGGTTTGAAAAGTTCATCGACAGATGCGTTATTCAATAATGTCGAAAATAATGCCAAGGAAGGTTCAGATGTCTATATCAACTTAAATTTTAATCTTTATAAACTTAAGGAAGTTTTAAAAACTAGCATATTTTCCTCCACTTTCTAATTATTAGTTTGGATATTGTATACTACTCAATTTCCTGTACAGGTTGAGTATCTCCAGTCCGAAATTCCAAGATCAGAAAAATTCCGAAATCCGTAGCATTGTATCAACTCTCTTTTCAATATTTACTGTCTATGACTATGTGAGTACTCTGCAAGCCGCCTTTCGGCGTCTGGCACGGGGTGAATGCACCATGACTCTATTTCCTTAATCGATTATTTTCGCGTATCGTTCGCGGAAAAAATGAGTTCTTCAATCTATTCGTTCTGGCATCTATTTCTCTGATCTTTCTCGCATTATCGGAACAGCCGATGTAGCATGGTAAACGAATTATATCTGCTACATCATCTCTGAACGTGCTTTATCTGAATTCATCTAGTTAATTGATCCTTTATTGAAATCTTCTAACTTCCAATGATTCCCATCTTGCGCCCTGGAGCATCTGAGAAACGCTCACTGATTTATCGTAGCAATTCTTCACAAAACGTATTGCCTTTCACTGCACCTTTTCTAATTCTTTAATACAACACTTATCGGCAGGGTCCCATACACTACACGCATACTCAAGATGAGGTCTGACTAACGCAAGATAACATCGCTCACGAACTTTTTCGTCGCTCCGACCGACTATTCTCTTCACGAAGCCCAGTTTTTTAAGTGCTTTTCCGCATATATTATGGATGTGAGTACTTCATGTTAAGTTATTCGTGAGAGTTACTCCAACATATTTCACTGACTCTACTGTTATTAAGTTTATCCCACAGAGACTGTATGGATAATCTTTAATAGTAGATTTTCTTTCGAAGAAGTTAACTACTGAACATTTGTCTACATTTAGCTCTAATTGCCAATCATCGCACCATTTCATAATGTTATCTACATCAGGGTTAGTCTATTCTCTTCACTCTCTATTTCCCTGTAAATTACCGTATCGTCCGCAAATATCCTAACTTTACTATCACTAAGATTGCTAAGGTCATTAATGTATACTATATAAAAATTGTAACGGTCCGATTACACTACCCTGCGGGACGCCCGAGGTCACCTTAACCACTATAATACCACTAAGTAATACCGTCCAGCACTACGCGTTGCTCTCAGAGAGATAGGCCGATAATTCCCTGGATCCTCCTTAACACCGCTTTTAAATATTGGAGTGACGTTCGCAATTTTCCAATCTGTCGGGACTTTACCTTCACTCATTGACTTATTAAATATTTCTTTAAGAAAAGGTGCTACATCTTCCCCAACCTCCTAGTATACCCGTTACTGTGTTTTTTAATATACTTGGATAACATGAACAGCGGCGGCTGCACCATTCCCATCTCTATTCCTCACATCCCTTCGGCAGTCGTGTCTTTTGATACGCACCCAATCAGAAAATAGCCTTCCTCTGTCCCTAACGAAGGCCAAATTATCAAACGTCATCTAAGTTCTCGACATCTCATTCGTGAGCACACTTAGTCCGCTTTGTCTGAAGAACCAAAAGGAAACAAACTCTAAGCATTCTAAGCTTCCCTTTTATCGTGGAACCAAACTATTATATACACTGTAACTCTTTCGCTTCATCTCCACCAAATCATGTATTCCAAAATCGGGAAAATTCCATATTCCGAAACCTCCTCGTTTCCAAGCACGCAGTATTCGGTACTCAACCTATATAACAGCCACGCATGGTATCAAAGAATGTAATTATATTGCAGTTTTTAGGATGCTTTCGTAGATTTTAGTATTGAATAGCTTCATTTATCATAAGTAAAGTTGAAAACTTATTTCACACATCCCACACCATGGCCATTACAAGGAGAAATAAAAAGTGTAAAAATCATAGCGGACCTCATTAAAAACCTTATGAAAATAGCAGGAGAGAGGCAAGGTCAGTAAATCATGGGCGATGAACTAAGTGAAGACAAAAGGAAGTTCCAGAGATAAGTATGAAAGGGTTGCCCTATAATGGTCTGTGCATGTTGTGAGAATGGATGAAAGTTTGCCGACTGCAATGGCTCATGTGGTGCGAGGAGATAGAAAGAGAGAGGAGAGTGAAAGAGGTAAATGGAGGTGGAAGGGAAGACTCTCGAGGGAAGAGGGATACACTGCAGAAGGAATGAAAAGGGATGAAAAGGGATGCTTGCGAAAGAACGAAAGTATGAATGGGTCTAAAGAAAAGATATTCGGAGACGGAAATGTACAGGCGTTGAAGGGAATGCAGAATGGATCCACGCCGTGAGTCATCATCGTACACTCCTCAGTAATCGTCGCCACCTACTCTGAATATTAATGCATTTTTCCAGTAAAGTAGAATGAATGTGCGTTTCTAATTTCTTATATTTATGTTGGCGTACTGTTTTCAGGCCATTTTGAATCTAAACTTTCTCCCATCAACCACCAAAATGTCTGGAGATACGGTGAGGCTCATTATGTGACACGAAGAGTGACTTTCCCTTCTCTTTTCCTACTGTGAGGGAGTGACGTGGGTGTAAAACGTCAACGTTAATGTTGCACAATAGCCCACTGTGAGTGGCTCTTTTTGTAGCGTTCGATAAGGGGTGACTAGGACGCCATTATTCAGCGTCATTGACATTTGATCTGATCAACATCTCAGTAGTTTTTACATTATCATAGCCACGAGCTAAACTGAGACAAAAGTAAATGTAGGGAGCATTTTCATCTATCATATACCAAAAGATAAACGACAGTATTCTATCTTTCAAGGTATAGTTGCAGTAAAAATTATGCGCACAAGTGTACCGGAATCCAAATGATATGTTGCCACATTTCGCGGGACAACAAGAGTTAACCCAGGGTACACAAGTGTACCGCAGTTTACCCTTTAAGAAGCACTTGTGTATATTATAGGCATGAATAATACATTTTTTGCCTTCATTAGAATTTCTTATGTATTGCATACACAGATAATTCTCACATATGTGATTCATCAATATATTATATTTGGATCCAAATTACCACGTGATCGAAAGACTCGACTAATATATCGACCTGTTAAGCAGCTCAAAATGTTACAGTTATTAATTAGAAAAATTTTTCAATTAAAAATTAACACTAACTACGATTCATTCCATACATGGGCTGCGTCTTCTTGATAGCACATCCACATTTCGAACAGTGCAACGAAAATAGTGATTGAAGGTAAAAAGTCTCTCACATCTTATAATCATCTTTATCTTTTCCATACGTTTTAGCTCCCATCGTTCACCTTCCGAATGAATGGGTGAAGAAACGTACCGCTTTTTTTGAAGAAGTGGGAAGAAAAATTCGACTGTCTATATATATCACGCACTAGCTCTCATCCCACTTTAACTAAATCCCACCCCACGGAGCTCACCTCTCGCGAACCGCCTGCCTCGCTCTCCCTCCGCAAAAAAAGGAATACGGTAAGAGTCGAATATGACGATACTGTGCTCCTGAAGTCTGAGTGTGGGATATGGATGGGAGTACATGTTCATAACATAGAGCCACGGCGATATTAAATTTCGCGGATGGGGAAAATGGCGGCTTTAGGAAGAACTGGTTCAAACGTGGAAGGAAGCTTCCATATTTTTACTCTTGCGGAGTTTTTGGTGGGAAATAAAGTGCGTTTATATATTGTAGAAGTAAAATATTGTATGATATTAATGGACGTTCTCATATATAAAGTAAATTGGCAAAAAAGACACCGGGTGGCCGACATGCTTCGTAACGTATTTTACTTGATGGAGGTTTTTTATAAGGAGCTCGAAAATATTTCGATGTCTAAGTACTTATATCTCTCGCATTTAAAAATGGTCTCTTTATAAATCAAATTCCACTCTACTTCAAGTACGGGACGGAGAAATAATGACATGCTGTATCTCTACATTATACACATTCACAACTACATTAGAATCTAAATCTACATATGTACCCTGCAAGCCACCTTTCGGAGTGTGGCAGGGGGTGCATACGTCATGACTCTACTTCCCTCTACTTTCGTGTATCATTTGTAAAAACGTATTCTTTAAGTGACTAGTTCTAGCACCTATTTCCCCGATTTTTCTTGCTGTATCAGAACTACCTATGTAATACGAAGGACGCATAATATCTGAGACATCTTCTAGAAGCGTTCTTCCTCTAAATTATTAAGTAAATCGCACCTTTCTTTAAGTCTTCTATCTTCAAAAAATTCCTAACCTGCATCCTGAAGCATCAATCATTTGTTGCCACAATTTTCTACAAGCGTATTAATTTTCATCAAGGCTTATGTAACCCACGAATGCCATTTTTGTCCGCAGAATGCAATACACTAAATTCATACTCAAGGTGAGAAATAACTAGCTTTAAGCAACTCGCTTTTTCCTGACTTTTTCTTCGCTTCTACCGACTATTATCTACTTAAAGTGTAGTTGTCAATCATCTCTCCATTTCCTAATGCTATCAATCATCGCAATCGTCTTAAACCTTTGGGTATTGCTGGGCATAGTTTTTTACTATCGTTCCATTTCGAATATTCAAAATCGTATCGGTACGACGTTTCAGTGATGGCGAAAAGATATGTCATGTAATAACAGCTTATGAAATCCTATTCCTTAATTTCACTACGGCACCTATTCATCGATATTTAAAAGTCGAGATTAAATATGTTCTACGAGCAAAGCCTCAAAGTTTCCGATGCAGTTTTGCAGCGCTTCAAATGCTGTATATGATCCTGCGTACATACGAGGAGAATCTGATATTTTACGTTTAAATCTAATGGGTATGGTAAATACGTGAGTGTGGCGTGACTCTGAAAAATGATAATGAGATTTGAGTATCTTTTCATCATAGCTCAGAGTAAACTGTTCAGTATTTTTATGAACTATCTCTCCGATGGAGTCATTTAATATTTTAGAACAGAAAAATTTATTTTAATGATCTAATCTCGATACATTTAAGGTTAGAGACTATACTGATCCTTTATTGAACGAGCTTTGTCCTGAAAGCCTCTCTTCGACCCACCATCGTATGTTTTCTTTATATGTTTTAAAAGATTAATGAAAAAAAAGGAAAGAGTGCTGTATTGGAAAAATATCTTTGCAGCTTCAGGTTGAAGCAGAAAAAACAAACGCTGCAAGAAAACGATCGCAGGAATATGAAAAAAAACTTTCAAACACAGTACAGTAAAGTGTAAGAGCTAATTTAAAACGGCAAATACGAAACAAATTGAAATGATAAGTAGTGTGAGTGTTTGTTGTTGCAGAAATCAAATGATGATGCTATTAACACATTTGACCTCTTTTCTGCTGTTGGCCTTTACTTGTGTTGTGGTAATACAATTTAACATATTGGCTGGATTTCAACCTGACATTAAGCAGTATAAAGATATTAAGAGGTGGATGAGTGCTCATATTCATTAAGAAGAGAAATTATTAGGGAAAAATACACATTTACACGGTAAGGTTGCCGTTTCAATTATTTATATTTCATGTTTTATAGGCATTGTAGTTGGCATGTTCCGTCTCTAATGCCAAATTACTTGCATTGAGAAAAAGTAGGTAGTAATTATGGAGACATTAATTCCTTGAAATATCTTAATTACCATAGTTAAATACTGTAAAACCTAAAGGCAAAAGCACGAGTAAATTTTCCGGCAGGTATTCCGGATTAGGCAAATAATACAAAGGGCGTTTATTTTTTAACAATTTTAAGCGGAGTTTGTTAAAATAAATATAAATCACACAAATAAATGTAAATATAGAGCAATGGATTTGATAAATTTATTGGAATGCAATATAATTCCTCCTGATACACAAAATGGCCCTCGGGTGGAATTAATTAAAATTATATATGGTGATCGAATTAAGTTATTAATTGTACAATATTATATAAAGGAACACGAAAAAAACTTTAAAAATAAAAAATATAATAAATATGTGGTGTTGATCAAATATAGTTGAAACGAGCATAAAATTTCAGCTATTTCGTGTTTAAATCAGCTTCCCCTAACGCTTAAAAAATAATGAAAATTCCGCGGCCTTTTCATACAGCTTATGTTCCCCTTAATTTTGCATATAATTTAATAGTATCAATTTAACTCAATACTTTTGATAATGTTGGGACTTGTAGTCCTAGCCTTCCTAGCTGAGTATTTCTTTTGGTACTGTTAACCGTTTGCTTATCCTTCAAGATGGTAAACCGCCTTGGATGAGAATCAAGCCAGCTGTAAAAACTTAAGCAAGAAAATTTCGTTCCCCGTTGCTCAGGACCTAATTCCATCTATCTTGGGTTATTTGAGATAGTTTCTCTGGTGGCTCACACATAACTCGTCCAGCTTGTTGACGATCAGATGTAGGAGCGTTATGGGTAGCCAAATGTATAACAGCCAAATGACCATTACCCACCTCCACCACATGTTCTCTGATTCATGACCGTTCCTGTAATTTTGATTTAACACGATCAGCTACCACAGCATGTGGAGGGATCCCTCTTGGAGATAAAAATATCCCCTTTTCGAAAATTACATTTCGAGTAAGTGAAGAGAGTTGTCCTTTTTCTACAGAATATCTCGACAACCTAAGCAAAGTTTCATATCTTTTTCCTTTAACCTTTACAAAATGCTGTGTCTCACTTTATTAAAAAAATTTATGACATGTTCCGTTTAAGGTTACCTAAATCATGAAGATGTAACTTGAAAATTATTTCGCTCAATTCTTTGTCGTCCTTGTTTTAGTGGAAATGATTGGACGGGAATTGTTCTGATTTGGGAGCTCCTTTACTCAAACTTTGTTTTGTTCCAGAGATTGTGTTCCCTTGTTAGTCACGCCTACAAGGCATCATTTTAACAAGCAGCACAGGAAACTGTAGTTCCTGCTTATTCCTGTAATTCCGTTTGGTCGAATACGTATCTTACCAGTAGCTGACAAATTACGAAAAATACGATTACTGTGAGAAAGCTGGAAGGGAAAGTTTAAGACCAACTCTAAAATGACAGAAACTTAATTTGCAACCAAATATGTGTGCATTTGTGCGGTTTTAAACTGAAAGGCAGTTTTTCTTTGCCACTTGTGTCAAGATAAAGTATGCATACATAGTAAATGATAGACTTATTCTCTGGGCTCCCGGATAGCCAAGTGGGCAAAGTTCGACTTCAGTGAAAGCGGTCCCGGGTTCGATTCCCGGTGGGGGCCCTCGTCCGGAATGACCTAAGCTGTCGAAGCACTTTTAACAAGTCTAACACTAGACTAATTCTAAAAATATCAACTTAGTACACTCCTCCTTGGCTAGCAAATGGTTTCCTCGACGTTGTCCAGAAATTTTTAATTTACGATAAGAGAGACAAGCGTATGACAAAGCAGCAGATTCATCTGCAAAAAAAGTCGAGCTTTATCTGTCAATCGGCTATTCACATGTATAAACTGCCAATACGCCCAACAGAAAATGAAGAAAATATCCCCAGATCTTTAACGTAAATTATAAATGTATGATAAATATATACGGAGAATGGTATATTGGCCAGACCAACATCATTTGCTATGTTATCAAGAATGTTACACTCCAACCCTTCCCAACCAAAATAATTAAAGTTGGCCAGACCAACATCATTTGCTATGTTATCAAGAATGTTACACTCCATCTCTTCCCAACCAAATAATTAAAAACCCGTCAATTCAAAATTGCATCTAATTTTGAACGAATTCATAGAAATCCATCCATATAAAAAAAGAAATGCATAAAAAAGAGCTTTTGTTTGCGTTAAAGAAGTAACTAATGAAAACACCGCAATTACAATGAGCGACGTATATTTACTTATTTTCTAATTTTCGCGTACAATGACATTTAACGTATAAACTATGTCATCTATTCTATAAACTATGTAATTACCATCAAGCATATTTTTTTCAATGAATGAGGTCATCCTGTTTTAAAAAAGTTTACCTATTAAACACAAAACCGACTATTGTTCGTGAGCTCACCTCTCCGAAGAGGCACGGGAATCACAGATGCCGGCTGCAGAATTCGCGTGCTAGGAAATTCGCATCGGTTCCGTATCGGTGTGATCGGACGAACGGCTAGTAACGTATTGTGTCCATATCGCCCGCTGCCCAGCTGACCCCAGAGCCTGCTTTTAATCAGGAAACCCCATCTGTATGCCGTCAATAGCGCGCTCGCCCGCGGGGTACGGGGTCAAGGCCCTTTAACACTTGTGCTCGCGTGATGGTGAAGACAAATGCTTGGTCAAGGGATTAAAGCTCAGCCACTCATACGAGGTGAAATGCGCGAGATAGTGTCCCGAGAGACCGGTGTCCCAAGGGGAAAACCCCTTATCGGCCCAGGCCCAAAGCTCGGGCTTGAGATACGTCCTAATTTTCGGTGGCGAATCGTGTTAAGAACAAAACGATACAGAAGGTGGTTGAGTTTACACGCGGAGATAAGCGTTCGTAACGCGTCGTTCTTATCCGGTGATTCGGTAATTATACCCAATGATTTTTTTCTCCGATCGAAAGCATTGGCTGGAAAAGGAGTGTATTATGCTAATCTCTTACTTGGACCGTGTTGGAACATCGCAATTGTATCCTTGCGGAAATTTCAGCCCACTAAACTCTTCTAGGATGTTTTAAAACTTTTCTCAACACTGCATATTCATGCATTATATGTAATAATAAGTTATAAAATAAGTAATTATAAA
>KZ308584.1:66954-106139 GCA_000376725.2 Ladona fulva
ATTCTATATAAATCTGTGGAAAAAGTACAATCCCGTCTACCGGTTATTTTATTGAATTCTTTGAAATGATAAGGAAAGTGAAAAGGTTTGCAATGCTTAAACTTGAGGTACATCGAGTTTAGTTTACATCCTTCCCTCCGTATCCTCCGGTGGAATGATTCCAAAAAATACACAAAACGTGTCTGTTTTTATCCTGAGGAGTGATTGAAATTCTAAGAACCGTTTAGAAAGTGCACAAAATAATTAGAAACAAACAAGATATATTTACCTCCGCCCTTATAACAACATAGAAACTTACAAATTCGACCTAGCAATATACCAATAATATACCAGTTACTTCATCATACCCTGTAACCTATCAAGTTTCTTTATTAACGTAAATATCTATGTTTTCAATCATCCAAAGTTAGTAGCGAAACGCATCTCTATGGCCAAATATTCACATTTTTATTAATCCCTGTGGCAAGTCCGTGAAAATTTCCATTCTTGGGTAGTTATCAAAACAAGTGCCTTTCGTTTGCTCCACAAGTTTATTCTCCTTCTTCAATTAAAAATCAAGCCGCAACAGTCTCATTGCGGAGCTTTATATAGGAAAAAAAGAGATATTCGAGTTTTTGCATTCATGCTTTGTTTACTTCCGCGTTGCCATAGATCTCCCCGTCCGCCAATAAAAGCATACAAGTTACGCTGGCATCAAAGGCTTTACTGGCAGGGATTATCAATGTATAGTGGCGTCATTAAATCATGCGTCAGCCTTTTGTTTTGGCCGGGATTCATATTTTCGCATCGCGGTTTACGTCAGACTTCGTTGACGTCCCTATTTACTTTAATAAATCCAGAGCTTCCGTGGCCAAACAAACATAAATACGCCAAAACACACGGGATATTTTCCGTTGACGGCCATATTACTTTGAATCGCAAAGGTCTTATTTATGCTTCTTCTACTTCAATAAGTTTTCCTTCAAATCTCTTTAAGTTCGCCCTCATAAATATTTTATATATAGCATAGTACAAGCTTTCTCTAGACATTGGAAGCAAGAGACAAATTTATAAGCACATTAAGAATTTAAAGCTTACCTGGGCATCTATTTCAGTTCTATGAATTATGTAATTGGGACATATGTTCTATATATGTTCTATGCGATATAAAATGATAAAGATTTTAATTATTTAGAAAAAAAATATTCGTTGTACATCTGTTTTAAGTTTAACGTTACGTGTTTCTTTCTCAAATTTCAATTGTTTTTTTCCGATTTTTTCAATTGTTTCAAATCTCAAATAGTTTAATGGTTTGTAATTACGACGTACTAAAGTAACCTTTTATTTCTATCGTTCAAAGTTTTAAAAAACAGTCACAGTGAAGGCAAGTAATTCTTAAAAAGTTTCAATTACTTAACGACGTTAAGGCGTGTTACATTAATAACTTATTCAGCAATTATAATCAACGACATAGATTCAACAACCACCTTTCCATAGCTTCGCATTGTAAAATTATCCCATTTAATAAAATATTAACATTTCAATTTTCCTGTTTAAGTATTAATTAGATTTTCTCACGCGTCGATAGCTGCAGCCTAATTCCTCTTATTACCTGCGTTTCTTTTAAATATTGATAGCTGATTGAGCTTCCTCGTGATATCATTAGCCATATTGTAAATAAAAGCAGATAGCATTGTATTACAGGTGCCATTCAGTAGCTAATCCACTCAACCCTACCTCAGCCCGCAGTAATAATTTAATCCTTTGTAAATGTAAGGAATAAAAATGGAACACGACTATTAATGAATTAGTGGTTAATCTTATATTATAAATTATAGTTTGTGCGTGTATGTATGTTTCTGCGCCTAAAACTCGAGAACCAGAACTCGCACGACTTTCAAACTTTGGAAATGTATGCACGTCTTCTCAAATTAGAAAATAAGCCACTGTTTGTTTATCTAACCGTTCGACTCCAGACGTTTAAAACCATTTCTATAAGAAATTCACGTAAACCTCAAATTCACCGCTTGCAGGCTTCATTTCTTTTGAAAAATTAAATTAGAAAGAATAGTCGTAGAATCGAGACAAGCACCAAAAGGAAGTCAATTGAATACATGCTATTTTTATTATGGTCGTGAAATTCCTAACATTTTTATAAAAATTCTTATAAGTTACAAAATTAAAGGAAAATTTAGGCGAAATTTCCGAAATTTAGGCGAAATTTTTACTTACTATATAAGGTGCTATTTCTTCTGATGAGATCCTACGCAATTTTGAACTGGTGAACATATATCTATCAACCTATTAGAGATATTTTCATAGTCGATTGTGAATGTGATAGATACTTTAACGTACGAGTACATAATTTAAGCGAAAACGAAATGACAACATTCGTGAATTCCTTTTCTTTCAACCAGTTCTGCAAAGAATGTTTCCAATCGCATAGAACGAAATGGAAAATATTCCACGTAACATTTTGAAGGGGATTGGAATGAATTATAACCGTGACAGTTTGCGTGTGTATGTAAGGAAGGAGTTCTATTGGAAGCAAAACCCTTTTTGTTTATTCAGGTCCCTTCGATTATCGATCAATCGAAATGCTTCGGTAGGTCCAAGAGGTAATTCAGCGTGGTCTGAGGAAGTCCTGAGTTCTTTCCATCGTCGAGTACTCCATTTTTACCCCATATACACTGCCTTTCTCCTTCACCTTAACTCTTTCTTCTCTCCCTTTAATCCTTCTCCCACTAACTCGCCCTTTCTCCATTTTCCCTCATTTCTGCTCCCTTGCTTTTTCTCTTCCAGACCTCCTTAGGGATCACTTTGCTCATCCCATTCTTCTCTCCATACCCTCCGGCTACTCTTTCAGCATTTTCTACAATTCTGCATAGCTACGAAGGGATGTCGTATTCAGCTCTTATACCCTCACATCCACCATTTTTATTTGATTCTAGTCCCTGGTAATGAAAAACGAGTTTTGGTAGATAATAATTTGAGTAGGTTCATGACCATTGCCAGTGACACTTATTAATGGCTAAATGTTCCCATTAGCGGTGGTAAAGCCTGTAATTATTCAAATATTCAGCTTGAAGGTCGATCAGAGCCTCATTTTCTCCATCAGCTACCTTAGGCTTTTGAGGAAAGATGAGGCTTACAAGGAAATATGAGGGGTGAGGTGGTTTGCCTTTGCATTTATGAAAGTCCATTCTCGTGCAACGTAATCACAGTAAAGGTTAAATTTTTCTGAGCATTCAAGAAGGGCTGCACTGGTTGAAGATAGTTATATAGTTTTATCGTATCTTATAGGTTTTATTTTATTTCAGTCATGAATTTGATTGAGACAATAGTAAAAGATGAAGAATGCATTTTTTCCTTTACATAAAACAAGCGAAAAGTGGAAAATATTCCATTTATCGAAACATAATGGCAGGAACAAGGAATTGTACTCTCGTATTAATAGACGACAAAAGTAACTACAGCAGAACCTTAAAGGCTCAGCATACAAAGTAGTAATTTTATTACTTATTATCATAACCTTGTTATTATAACCTCAGTGTCATCTGACGGTCACTAAAATTATGAATATTGCAGTCTCTGCAAAAATGAAACTTTAAGTATTGATTTGGCTTGAAATTAAATTGATCCAGTGTAAATTAATAGCTTAAGTCCGTAATAAAGAGATTGTCCTTGATCCTTTCTGAACCCGTATCAAGGGCTACCAACTATAAGAACAGATTCTTGAAAAGTATACCATGAGGTTGGTGTTAAAATTGGATCCGAATTTGAGCCTTTTGATATTTCGAGCAAGGCTTACAAGCATTTCATGGCAAATAACACCTCTAAATTTTTTTTAAACCTCTGAGGGAAATTTTTCAACTCGAAAAGTATCACCAATCATGGCGGCTGTATACGTTTTCTTTCTGTTAGTAAATCTATTGTATTTATCTTTTATAATTCGTTCTCTTCTCACTTTTATCTACTAGTCCCAACCTCTTCGACCATCTACCCTCCATTACTCCTTGCCATTTTTCATGTTTCTCAATCTGTCCTCTTTCCCCGTTTATCTCTCTCAATTTTCTTTCTCCATCTTTTTCATTTTATGCATTATTCTGTCCGTTTTAGATCTTATCATGTCCTTGCATCAGCATCTACGTTGGTCTCTTTTCCGTTTCTCTTTATTTATTTCTGAATCCTTTCTTTTCCATCCTTCATCAGCTTGAATGAGCGTTGTTTTTTACGCGGATAGAGATTTATTTTATTTAAGTTTATCATCCCAATATCTCACTTTAAAGCGGCGACAATTCTCAGAATTTTCTTCTCTGAATGTTCGCTCATCACCAACTAAAAATGAACCTCTCTGTAAATATATAGAATACTTTTATCTCACCACTCTATCTTGTTGGTTATTTTATAGAACGATATGATTTGTAAATGGAAAATCGAGACATTTAATATGGTCTCCTCTTACAGAAAGCCCCTTTCAAAGGGGGGAAAAACATTTGGAGATCAAGGATACCCATGTTTTCATCTATTTGTTTTTCAGTCATTTGTGTCTTTTTGGGGTGACCTTTATTCTGTTTTCATTTTATTTTCACAAGACAGCAGGATTTCCCCTACTAGCTCGTTTTAACATGTTATATCGAGATATTTCTGCAGCTCTCTCAAGAACATAGTAACTTTAATATTCGTCCATTACCCGATACACGCCAGGTTCGATTGTATGATCACAGGAGGATATGGCAGGTGCATTAACATTATAACTTTATTTTTTTATCACTAAATGGTCGATGTTTGAAAGTTTTTTTTAATAATTGTCAACAACATGATGTTTTATTACTTGGTTTAATATCTTAGAATTGAAAATATTATTCTAGTTTTAATTTACCTTATAAAGGGAATAATTTTGCTGATGGGTTCAATGAAGTCTTTTTCCAAGCACTATCACCCTAAGTTCCAATCTACGTTATTTGTTTAAATTCTATCATATTCGGCCGAACTTCGTGGAAGGACATTCTGAAAAGTAGAAAAAAACAATGTAAAACTTCCACACTATTGGAATTTATTTCCGACCGGTTCAGGCGCAGAGGCCTGATGATGGCCTCTGCGCCGAAACAGGTCGGAAATAAATTCCAATAGTGTGGGAGTTTTACAGTGTTTCTTTCTACTCTTCTACGTTATTTGATCTGATCGTAAAGTTAAATTTATCTCATTATTATGCTTTCTTTAACCATAGAATGGCCATCTTAAGTACTTATGTATGATTATCTTCCTAAAAGAGTGCTTTTAGCATGTTTTGTCATTTCTTTTTTCTTATTCTGCAGTACAAAGGTATATTTAACATATCTGTTTGACTATTCAAATACAATTATTTATCTTGACGTAATTACGTAGGAAGTTAAATCAGTGTTGGGAAAGTCTTTCAATTTCGTCACTAACCATTCTCTTTTCTTTTATTTTCGTTTGGTTTATGCCAAAAATTTAATCCTTCAAATTTGTTCGTACATATTTATTTTCATATACTTTCTTTCACAAACATTTGATTGAGTATTTTTGATAAAAATTCTTATCCTCTGCAGATTTATAACCTTCACATTCTCCATCCACGTATGTAATTTCTTACACGTTTATATAATACATATACTTTCTCTATCTATTTCCTTCAGATATTTTGCCACAAATTTATTCTAATTTTTTTTCCTATTCACTTTACTATATTTCGTTTTCCGATTTAATTTCCTTAAAAACAAACATTATTTAGGTCGTATTTTTCTCTTCATGAGTTGGATATTTCTCATTTGGATTAAGCAATGGTGTAGTACTTAGCACGATGAAGGTGTGCGGCTGATCCCAAATGAATTACAAGTATTAAAAATAACGACGTGACTTAGAATACCTGCTCGGAAAGTGAGAGACCTGGCTTCGAGTCCCAGTCATGTCGTTATTTTTCACACTTGTTATTCCTCTTTGATTTCTCATTTGTCTTCCAGCAGTGGTTAAAGAATGTTTTATCTCTACTTTATTTTTATCTCAGTCTCCTTCGTGTCTATAACAATTAGTTAACATGAAAGCTGCTGAGCTATAAGTGATACGTACAAAGTAATAGCATTCATCCTAGTTATTCCTTATTGAATGCTACAAAAAGTGTATAGTATAAGTGTATTCGCACAGTGATTGTGTTGCACATATGTGGATGATGTCCATTTTTTGCATTCTGGTTATTTGGGAATTAAAAAGCAAATTACCATTACCCCTCATAATGCCCAATAAGTCTCGTTCCCTCAAGTCTCATTTCCCCTTTCACAGCTAAAGGTATGGGAGTATGAGGTCCTAACCGGCCTCCAGGCTGAATAAAGACGTAAAGACAGCCGTAAATATGGTGGATTGTATGGAATGTTATCAGTAATGACTAACGAGAACGTAAATTTATACCATTTTAATCTTCATTTTTGACCATTCATACTTTCGTGTCTCCCCCTATATTTTCCATAGCATCAAACCGTCCTCTCTCATATTTTTCCATTTTTCACTCCCTCACATCCCCGCCTTCATACTATATCTGTTTCAAGAACTTCCTTCTCCGATCTTCTCTTCCCCTGTCTTTCCAGCATCCAACTTCCTCTCTTCTTCTACTGCGAATCCTTTTCTCGTTTTCTCTTAACGCTCCTTTAAACACATCCGACCGGTTTTTCCCTCTCTAACGTCATTTTCCTATCTAAAACACGTCATAAATCTTTTCGAGTCTTTATTTTTCCGTTTTAGAATATTAAACATAAGTCACCCCTTTTGTTTACCTCGAGTGGAAAAATTCGAGTATTTCTTATGACTGATGTTATTCTGCTGATTTACGTTTGTTTCCAAGGAATTTTCCAAGCATAGTCTTTCTCAGTATCATCTTTTACGCTTGTTTTCATTTAGACTACAGCGGAGGCGTTTCTTGGGAATCCTGATGGTGATGGCTTTTGTGTTCGGAGCAACATATACCGCTTTGGATATTCAGTAGTTTCTACAACAAGGGAAATATAAACCACTAAACATGATATCATGTTGATATCAATGTATGATATCAATATTTTAGTTGCATGCATACAGTAGTCTTCCATCTTTTGCTAGGTTTATACGTCTTGATATTCTCTCCTTAAAGCTTCTTGATAACCAACCCCACCCAAACAGCAGCTCACCTTCTTCCCATCTATCTATTCTCTGGAATTCTTCCTTAAACTAGCTTGCTGTTCCTATACATCCATGTGGGAGTTCTATGAAAATGTTCATACTTGGGGAGTAATTCATTGAAGTACGTCGCGACAGCATTAAATGCTTATTCTGATTCCTCGGTTAAAACTGCGCCACAAAACTTTCACTGCTTATTACTTTATCGGAAAATAATACAAATAGCTGCGTTGATGGATACATCAACTCCCTACATCTATTTCATCAGCCTTCGTTTCATTTTTTTCCTTGTAAACTAATTTCTTCCAATATCATTATCTTATCTTTGGAGTTTTTCCTTTGCTCTCCAGCTTACTTTCTCCGTTATCTCGCATCACCAATATCTCTAAAACTTCCAGTCGTTTACTTTAGCAAAACACTCCAAGTCTTCCATACATCTTTTCGATATCATTCAAAACTTGTTTCATCATATTATATATGCGTTTTATACAGATACATAAGTTACTGTTCTACCAAGCTCTTTATAATCATTCCTTTTTTCCATCTCTCTCTTTTTATGGTCCTTATATTTCTCTATATCCACTTCTGTGAGATCTTCCCGCAGAATCCATTTCTGTAACGAACACGCATGAAGAGATGTATCACTATGATTTGTTTTTCTATCCTTATCAGTTGAAACAAACGTAAATTGTGGATTTGCCATCCAGCCATTTTTACCGAATATGCATACTTCATATAATCCCAAATTTGTGTAAGAGAACTCACGAACTGAGAAAATGAAAATGAAAATAGACATTTACCCGTACCACATAACGGGTAAATGTCTATTTTCATTTTCTCAGTTCGTTATGGCTTCCTACCACAAAGTCTTGCCAGAATCTATTGATAGAGAACTCACGCTTGTGATGGAAACATGCAAAGCTTCGTATTTCGATTCGAACGTGCATCTGGATATGGACTACAATCGAAGACATATTTGCAAACGCCAAATCGACCGCGGCAATTACCAGTTAGTATATGTCGAAACATGTACACACATAGGCCTGGATGCTCAGTAACGCTATTTTCATCATTAATGTTGTGAACCTCAGCGTTACATCTCTCGCAACAACAACATACATACGGAAGAAATATACAAATTTTTTACTCTACCATATGTGTTACTCCGTGGAAACCCTGTCTTAACCCCGATGATTCGATTCTGTTTCCGAGCGAAGAGTTGATGAAAAGATTCCATCCTAGATGTGTTTAAATAGAAATCAGATATTCGCACGTCTCTTACTCGGGGTACGTAAAATGACGCGATCTGAGATATCGATTTCCCAAAAAATTCAAGAGGAATCTTAATGCGTACGTGAGTTATTATTTAGGGTTATCATAGATAGTATAGAAACCCCAAATAAGGTTTCTATGCTATAAATCATGCGAATTCGCGTAAAATCCATAAATAATTTCCTTTACCCACTACCCTATGCCAGGAGTCATTTACTGAGCCTGTGTTTATTTGATGTTAAAACGATGGAAAAACGATGGTAAATTTCCTTGATGTATTTTAATATTTACAGCGTTGTACTCAACAACATTCTCACCTTTCTATCCTTCCTTCTGAAGCTTGGTAGGGTGCGCACCTATCAAATTATCTGCGAATGAACTTATTATTACTACAGCGTGTTATATTATTACAGCGTATACTTGGTAGAAAGGAAAAGTGCTGGAATTATTCTTCCTCTAAATCCTAAGTCGCTTATCTACCTTCTCAGGACCTTAGTTACGTTCACTTTGGCTGGTAAACATTTGAGTATAGATATTATTTATGAACGACAACTATATGGGCATTTTACATGAAACGCAAAAGGAAATTAAACAGGGTTAGGGAATGTCAAAAATACCGATACAAAATTAGAGGTTTAAAAACACTCCGTAAGCCGTCTTTCAGCAAGCGGAACTCGCGCTCAGAGACAAACGGGATGCTCCGGATTACCGATTTCAGGGAAGGCCCAATGATCATTTCGGAGACAAAGCCTCCATCCTCAGGGGGTCTCCACAAAGGAAGTGAATAGAAGAGGTGAGTGTTCGGGCTTTTATTTTTTCTGAAGGTAAGGGGGGGATTTAGTACGGGTGGGGTTTTCCAGTTGTGATGTCTATAAGGAGGGTGAGGGCTCTTTCATTTCGGAGGGCGGTCCCCTGAGGAGGCTTTATTCATAAACAGCCGTGTCCCAACCTTCCTTTTCTTACCGAAATAAAAGTCATTAAAAGTTACTTTTTTCTTCATCCTGAAAGAAAAGACAAAAGGATTAATAACCCAAAGTCTGTCAACTCCTAAATTATCTGCAAAAGGTTTGCGGTTTCAAATAATTTAGGAGTTGCGACCAATGTTAACTTCTTTCTTATACTTTCTCTATTGATGTATTGTAAATTGCTGCAACATTTTGATACGTATACGATAAAAATAATAATAAAAAAACAACAATATTGTGGGGCGAGATTGAGACCAGGTAGTCTCTTCTTCCATCTAACCCTTGCGATAGGGTATCCCATACGATGTATATCCATACGATGATAAATAAAAGAGAAATTATGGTTATCTTTATAAATGTCAAAATTAAAGTTGGTAATTTGAGGTAGCGTATCTCTGATTGATTTCCGTTTTAACTTTCGCCGCCTCTCACCCATTTGCGACCCGAAAACATATCGCAGGAGAGATAAAAAACATTTCCTATTCCGCTTTCATCAGAAGGAATTACGAATCGCACCGCAATGGTCGTTGAGCAACATTAGATGGCGAGGCGCATCCCAAATGGATGTACCTTCATTACACAAGGGCGCAATATCTCTCATCTGTCATAGCGATGTTAAACCGCGTGCGACTTTGGTTATGAGTTTGCGTAGCGTCCGATCTGTGTGAGTTCCCCACCTTCGGCATCAATGTAGCTCCCGGGAACCGCTCCGCCATCTCGTCCAAAAGTGTAATTGGGCATAAAAACTGCCCCTGATAACCCTCTGATAAACAAACCGAAGCCTACATCAAGAAAGCAATGCGAAACGACCCAGAGTGCGTGTGTGCATGGATTTTTCCACGCCAGGTTTTTATGCGGGTGTATAAATCTCATACACTAGTGGTTCTGTAAACACCTTTAAAATATTTAGTGAGATCAGTTTGGAAAAAGTACCACAAAAATATCCATAAAAGTGATTTTCAGGAGATTTTGAGTTATTAGTGTTGGAAAGTTAATTATCATAAATTTCTTATTGCACGGGATTAGATGATGTTAACTGCGATTGTGACCCGCATCTTCCTGCGTATTGGTTACACTTGAGCGATCCGCAGGTTTTGATCTTCTTATATCTAGATAAATATTTGAAATCAATATTTTAGTTAATTAATTGAATTTATTTATTGGAATCTACTAATTTGGCCTCGACTTTGTGATAGTTCTCCATTGTAAACAGTAAGGAAAAGAATACTTCTACCGTTACCACAATGATTTTGTTATACGACCATGGTTTCGGCCCTTTATGATTACCTGATGATGACCTAAAGGGTTGAACCCATGGTCATACAATAAAATAATTGCGGTAACGATAGAAGTGTTCTTTTTCTTATTCGGTATCATTTATTTATGTGTAAATTTACAAACCATTCAGGGACAGTGCATACTAATAAGTGGTCCATATATTACTTGAATCAATTAGATTAAATCGTAAGATGTGTAAACAAACGCTACTGTATCTAGAATAGAACACCTAATATAAAATGTATCACAAACGAAAGAAATTACTACAACACAAGATTATCAAAATTGGAATGTGAAGCCTAAAGGGTTGAGAAACACTGGAATTTAGCTGGATAACAATAGATGCATAATGAATTAGAACATGACGCTTGAAACTGTATTCTACCTCAGAATTCCGCGTTGATTTATCTACCTCACACTATCCAACGAAAAGTCGCTTTAGAAAAGTGGGAAATATCTCATACTGACCAAAATATGCTTTACAGACGAACTCTGGCATCCGGTGGAACTCTAGTAGAGGTTACGTCAAACAGAATTTTAAGCCACTAAATTTTTGTCATAATCTACGTGACACAATCATAATGTTACCAACTAGAGTACCAAAATAAATCATAATCAAGAACTTTCCCCATCTCAGAGTCGAATAGGGTATGCCAAAACCTCTTTACAAGAAATTCAGAAATCAGTACGAGATGACGACGGAATGTTACAAAGATCATGAAGACTTTGCGTAACATCCTATATTGGAGAATTTGGTAATCTTTATATTTAACGTGATCTTTCGTTCATGTATGGAATACTAACTATAGAAATACTGACAGTTTCTGAGATGGATAAAATTAATACTCCCTCAGGAAAGTATTTATAAACTGCAGTTACTGCAAATCTACAGTAATCGACATTTACTCTCACTTGTTAGTAATTTTTTACATAAAATTAACTTTTTACGCCAATTAACTTCCGGCATGATTCATAAAAAACTTTAATGATGTTTGAAATTTTCTATGATCTAACGTACAACTTGGATTTTTATTCAAGCTTTACTAGTAGGTAAATATTTAGATTTTTGCAAGAATGCATTTCCTGTTATAATTTGATGATTCGGTGATGACTTACCAAGAGTTTCCCTATTTGCACAAGACTTCTGAATTAATGAAATGATCAACGACGCTCAACTTTCTTGGCGCTACCTTCCCTCTAAATTCCTCGGGCAGTTGAGTTTTAAAAATTAAAGAGAATTCTCCTCTTTTTAATTAATTTTCACCTTAGTGCTTTTTCCATTTTTATTTCACTTTAATTTTCGGAAATGGTTTTCCGGGCATTAATATTTTATCAAATCCATAATTCGAGATCTTGACTAAGTTAGCCGCGGTTTCTAAGATAAACATTACTCAAATTTTTCTTTGTGGGAAAAGTTCGCTCGTCGAAAGAGAAAACATCTCTTTCTTTACCGAAGGTCGTAAATATGAAGGAATAATTGACACTATATTATCTTTCTCTAAACGGATGACAAAATTTTCTATATTTTCGTATTTACAATGCACCGATATGAAGAGTAAATCATCACGTAGTAGTGCTGTCAAAAAGTGTTTATCGCTCGCCGGGAGCCACTGCCTTTTTCGAGTATTACTCGCTGCGCAAACACAAGAATATGAATTTGTCCCATTTCCACTATTTACTCTGCACATAGTGTTGACCGCGCAAGGAGAAATCGGAGGGATTCGACAAGCATAGCCCCTGCACTCAGTGTTCTCCTAGTCCCACATTCGAAATAGGTGAAGAGAGTGTTATTTACAGCCCCACACATCCGACTTCAAACCTTAGGCACCAACCAATCCTGGTCAATTTCCTGGCCGCGTGGTATATTGCGATGTGTGACCGAGGATGGCGATTTGTGTTGATTCAATCGCCCACCGGATGGCCATACGCGGTTTACATGATGAACACGCTGCTCTAAAATCGTGCAATATAGTATAAAATATCTAGAGGTAAATCGTGTTAACGTCCTCAGCTAAAATTTGAAGATATTTAGTGGTTTTTATAGGAAATAGTGCAATAAATACGTTTGATGTTCCGATATTAATGGATTATCAATTTACTCATTCGCTCATTTTCACATATGAAAAAAGGTCCCAACGATTTTATTTATACTTTGTTCTTTGATTCGGTATGTAAAGGGAAGGCAAACGTTAAAAGGCCAACAGTGACTTTTTCAAAAATTAACGCTATAAATATTGCGTCAAGCTTTACAAATAGTCTTTGAAAAACTACCGTAATATGTCAGTGTATGACGCTTAATTTATTACGCAAATATATTGTGTATTTACAATGGTTTTAATCGAATCCATGCAAATAATATAAGATTGGTCTAAGTCAATTGATGTTGCTTTTAATCTGTCGGTTATCAGTTTAAACATATTTTTTAAACATAGTTTAAACATAGTTTAAACATAGTTTTTCATATTTGTTTATTCTGTATATACAATTGCTACTGTTAAACAAAGTTATTTTGGCATACGTGTCGTTCACAGTCCGTTACCTGCTCCAGATGTTTTCATTTATCCCACAAGTAAAAGGGGTTTAGGTAACTAGGCACGATAAGGCAATACACCTAGGAGCATTCCCAAGGAGAAACAGACATGTAAAAAGTCTGACGAAACCAGGAGTCCCGGTTCCGTCAGACTTTTCTCATGTTCGTTTCTCCTTGGGAGTTTTTATTTGTTTATGACTCTTTCTGTTAAAAGGCCTTCCTTTGTTCAATTATTTTTGCTCGAGAATTTCGTTGCTTTATAGTTAATTTAATAATTGTAATTAATGTGAAAAAAGAAAATGTAATTTCTTCGAATAATTAAGAGATAATAAAGCAATCTCAAATGCCTGTCTCCTTTTAATTTTCTCAAAAGATTTTGAAAAAGAAGGAAAACGTGTTCATGCAAAAGTATAACAATCTTTGGGTTTGAATTATTTTCTGTAGCGATAATATTTATTCATCCTTACATACTTTCGTTGTGTATATATTTAATTCCAGAAAAAGCTATAAGCCAATAGCTTTGGACATGTTTTAGCATTCAACAAAAGGAGAAAATAAATTCGCAAAATATAATAGAATATATTAAATTTACTAAAAAAAAGATAACATTAAATATCGACTAACAAACAAACGAAATGAGTGCAACTAACAAATAGTAAGTAATTTTTGTCAAGAAAAGTTAATGTCAAAATTTCGGAATATCATTAAATGGTTAATAGGGCAACGGAATAATTACAGAGAAAACGTAACGATAAGTGACAGAATTACAATGGAAGACATAATTGTGGATTTTCCATCTGCATGAGGAAGCAAAGGGATCATTGTTTGACTGAGGTTAAACTCTTTTAAATTAAAATTTAGTGTCCATATTATTGAGTGAATTTTATATCATGGTGTTTTTGAGCAAGCTATTGAAATGATTTGCCCTAAATTTGTCCTGCACTCAAGAACGGGAAGATAGTGTTTAGTACGCTCACGATTCTTTGCTTGTTACACAGATAATTGTATTCGGTGTTACTCGTACATCCCAAATATTTTAGCTCTCAATATGCGGATATATCTAAGATGCATTCTTTCGTGAACATACTTGTTTATATATTAAATATACAGACTATTGCGAAAAATTCTGTGCAATTGCAAAATATTTGCAGTCAAATTAGTAATAATAATAATTTATTTATCCAGCGACATACATGTATAGACAAAGTCATCGTAATTGGTAGTCACAATTATACTTGGACCGGTGATTACAAATCTACATGGCATTTAATTATAATTACATCATATTAAATCTTGTAACGAATTTCCATTAGTTAACAATTTTTATTTACATTAAATTTTCAATACATCAAGCTTTATTGAAATACAAGACATTAAATTATATTAAAACTCTACGATTTTTCACATTGTAATCTAATTAACCATGTTTTTCCTTAACAAGCTCACCCACAATGTTTTTGTCATTATATCCATTTTATCAAATTGGACATTATCACTATATTTAATAGAGCCAGGTAATTTGTTGTAAACCTTCAGTGCCATCTCTTAAAGTTTCTCCCAGTTAAAGTAAGTCTATGGGATGGGGTCCTGAAATTACCTCTTCCTCTGATTTTTTGGTCATGTTAACCCTCTTGTTTCATTTACCTGTCTACATTCTGATTAAATGTGAGCATCTAGATCTATACATGAATCTCATGAATTACATGAGTCTTCCGTACTATAATAATAGTAACATGAATTTTCTGAACGGAGCGTTGAAATTTCCAATCTCACAAGCAGTAGAAATGGGGTAAAGGGTTTAAAATTTTTAGAGAAAGATGTCGTAAAATGGACCTCTTATTCTGCTAAGGAAAATAAATCCGCTTTCCAACTCCCTAAAATTTTTCTTAAGAATAAATACATTTTACTACTCTTCCAATGGAAATTTTCATTCCTGTAACATCGGAATCATTGCGAATATGTACTCGCGGACTTTCCCTTTCTGTTGGTAACGGTCCCGTCCTAATCACTGTAAAAGCACGAATAATGAAGGGGTGTTGATATGCTTACGGAATCCTGAGGTGATTAATTTAAATCAAATACACGCAAGGCTCCATAAATTCCATCTGCGTCATGCGAAACTAATTCTCATAGATTAGGGTCCTTTCTCTTCCGGCCTTACACAAAGTCCCTCACAAACCCCACTGCGTGTAATTTAGTCTGGAAATTAATCACTCATCGGCTGCTGGTCACATTAATCTATATTGATACGTCTAAGATACACATCTTTACGTGTTAATCCCCGTAAACCACCCAACCCACCGCGTGAGCACTTCATCATTATTCTCCCGTCATGTTCATTCCATCGTGTTGCTTCATGAGCGTTACAGATTACGTCCCTTCCTCCTTCGATTTTCCTTATTAATTTCTTCCCGTCCATGACTCCATTATAAGAGGAAATCATTTCTTCCCTCCGTGGAATGAATACGCCCAAAGCTAATTTAATCACTCTTTTCTGGCCTCATAAGGGCCTGAATTCTTACCCAGTATCGCTATTATTTTTCTTGAATTCTTAACGTCCGCTGTCCTAGAGGTTTCTTAGAATACCTCAGAAACTTGTTCTGAGCTACAGTAAGGCCCATCGGAAGTTACCAAGGAACCACCCAGAAGAGGTGATATTATACAGGTGTTCACTATAGTGATGTAATAAGATGTCGGATAAACTCTAAAATTAATTTGTTTCAAAAATATCCTATTTAAGTTTAGAATGTAAAAGAGAAAATGAAATCAAAGATTCGCACTACAGTAAAAAGGACAATATGATAGAAAAGTTTCCACAAAGAAGGAGATTTCGTTTTTTATATGTTAGTATGAATCCGCTAAATGTTATTTGATTTAATTTTTCCTTCTTTCCCCAAATGGAATGAGTAACTATACGAAAATATACAGGAAACCCTACTTTTTCTTTTGAAATTTAACTTGAAACACGCACTTTTGGAAAGTAAATTTTTGGAGAAATATAGGATGTAAGGGTTATTGTTTTAAACTGGTTACTTTTAATGAAGTGTATTTCGTTGATGGTTTCCAGCATAGGTAGTAACTGGCTGCAGTAGAGAGGCTGCTACTAGATGCAAAAAAGAGCAAAACACTTTTTAATTTCCACATAAGGTACAAATCAACGAACGGTATCGGCGGAAATGCCATCATTAGGTAAATACACAACAAATACTATCACTTACCTAAGGCTGAATTTCCTATACATCTTAGCCAAAGTTGCTTCACTAGCATTACGTATATATCAAAAAATTCATTTCCTGTACATCTCACCTGATGATGCCATTTTAGCCGAAATCGGTCGTTCAGTTATATCTTATGTGGAAGTTACAGTGTTTCTCTCTTCGTTAATTGTGTCTTTCCACGAAGTCCGACTACCGATGATTATATTCTAAACAACTCATTAGAAATCTCAGAAAACGTACAACACCACAAAGAGAGTTGACGACCATTTTCTGACATAACTACGCCTCAGCAGTCCCAGCTTAATAACGTAGCATTACTTACTCTCCCGGAAAATTCCCTCCTTTCATATTGTCACCCTCACCTTTTCACTCCCATTTTTTTATCTAAACCGCCCCACTTCTCCCCATCCCCATCTTATTTATTACACTCATCCTCTTTCAATCCCCTCCTTCCTCTTTATCGCCTCATTCTCTTCGTGCCATATCCTACTTTGGAGTCCAGAGAAATTTTTTTTCATCTCCATCTCCCCTGTTTATCTTTTATGCTCTCTTCTCAATCTCATTCCGCCTCCGTGCCGAGCTCTCATTTTCCTCTATTTCTTTTCAACGCCTCACCATTCTACAAAATCACGTTCAGCTCTCGTTCCCTTTGTGTCCCTCCATTCTAGCGCCGTACAATGGTAATTCTGTGGATTCCAGAGATTTTAACCTCTTCGCCAATCTTTTTCTCTCCCACTCCTCGGCTGAGCTATCGATCTTATAACTCCCGCCCTTCTTGCATCCTTCGCCCTCTGTTTCTGTCCCCGGGACCTTCCTTCGGTCGACATAAATCTTCCTCTTTCCCAAACCCCCTTTCCTCGCCTTACTTTTCCCGCTGTTTCGCTTTTTCCCACCTTTCATGTTCTTTTTTGTTACAAGAGAGAGCGCTCTTTTTTCGGAATGGAGTCATCCATATCCGTGGACACTCGTAATAAGAGTTACGAGTCACGGGCTCCGGAATTAATTGTCCGAAGGCGTGGTTAAAGGGATGCAAAGGTTCGGATCCGATACAGTATGTTCGCGGGAAAAAGAGCTCCAACTTTGACTCGAATGTTCTTCCCGGAGAAGAATAACTTCCCCTTTCCATTTTTTCGTTTATTTATTATCATTTGTAGTACAGCATATTGTGGATGCGTATCAATCCTAATTGATTCTTTTTTGTCAATAAATTATGGCTATTTTGTCAATAAATTATGGCTATTTTGTCAATACATTATGGCTATTTTGTCAATAAATTATGGCTATTTTGTCGATAAATTAAGGTAAATATTTCGATGGTATATTTTAACATTTTATATTAAAGCGTAGATAAATGTAGTTTAGAGATAACAATTTCAGTATTAATAACGTGCAACAAAAGTTCCGCGACTAAATCTATGTAAACCGATTTTAATGAAACGAATAATTTCAATTATCATATGCAGAAGTGTGTTAATTAAATTTCAACTAACTGGATGGTTTCGGCCTTCACTTGGTAGTATTTCATAGTAACACACACAGAGTTAACAAAGAATTATTTATTTATGCTATCCATGTCCTCC
This sequence comes from Ladona fulva, assembly GCA_000376725.2. Lineage (NCBI taxonomy): Eukaryota > Metazoa > Arthropoda > Insecta > Odonata > Libellulidae > Ladona > Ladona fulva. Next base: position 84,941 of record KZ308584.1, read on the forward strand.
GGACAGCCATGTGGGTAACGTTTTCGACTACAATGAAAGCGGTCCCGGGTTCGATTCCCCGTGAGGGCTCTCGTGCACAATCACCTCAGCTGTCTAAGCACTTTTGTAAAATCAATCACTTATACCATACACAAGATTAATTATTGTATTTCTTGTTTCCACAAGATTAATGTTGTAAATGTGAATTGTGTGGAATGGCAAATGTGAATTGTGAAAACGTGATGTTTTAACAATCCCTATGAAGGTTAAATCTTAAGGATTCGACAATTTATACCTTTCAAGAAGTTCCTTCGATAAAATTTGAAAGACTCGAAATCCACGCATGGCTTTCTTAAGGAACTATTGAGCTTAGATTTCATGTGCTCACTCAGTAGCTAATGATTCCGTTTTTCTTGAAAACACCGTTTTCTGTGCACGTATTCAATGGAGAAAAACAAATGTATTTTGTGTGTGCTGCCTTCGCTCTTCTCGGATTCTTCATGGGCTTATAAAGTCTTTAATATACGCTTTTGTACTCTCGTACACTTTTTTCCCAGTTTCCCTTGATAATTCCACCATGATTTCTTTTTAATTTTCTCTTCAGAGTTAGTGTTTGAAGATTTTTCCGCTCGTTCTCGTTCCGCTAATGTCTCTCTCCCTCATCGAGATAATTTACACTCGTCCTATCTCATGCCGTCAGATTTAGCTCCCATTTCCTACACATAGCAAGATAGACCCTTGCGTGAATACTTAAACAATTTCCCAAAAAAGCGATAATTAATCGTCCGTGCCCTAATTTTTCACTCCGCATATCGGATTATTTAACAGTTCTTTGCTCGTAAGGATACGCGGCGTTCTTTTTATACTGGAATTTACTTCACTTGCAGAAGTGGCGCGTGGAATTTTAAAAGTGGAATTTAATTGTCGAATTGCTCGTGCGCTCTGTTTGCTAATGTATGCAAGGGAGAGGGCGAGATGCATATAATGAAGCTTTAAGCGCCCCTGGAACGCCTTTAGGTCCACCGACCAACACGGAACACTTAATCTGCGCGGAACGTAAGAATTTCCTTACCATTTGAAAACTACCGCGTCATCAAATATGTACGGAAAAAACTAGTTTACTCGAAATTCAAGAGTTGAAAGAATAATGATTTCCAAAGCCGCATAATTTTCGTAACTGGAAACTCGTAAAAAATGCATCCAGCACCGAGGAAAATAATTCAAATATCTACTGTTCAAAATCTAAAAATACGCCGAGTTAAACATTGAAAAGGAAAGGTTGCAATACGCGCTTTTTCGGTGCGTTGTGAATAAGCAAAGCTTATTCTTGTCCCTTATTTATACCCTGCCAGCAACCTTTCGACGTGTGGCAGGGGGTGCACACAACAACTTACACGCATATTTGAATCAATGAAACCTGCGATTCTTTTAATATACAAATCACCTTTACAAGGATTAAGGTAAACGTGTTGACTTTTGCACGATTAAGTCGTGCGGCTGAATCCCAAGGAATAATAAGTGTGAAAAATAATACCTGTCCGGAAACTGGGAGACCTGGGTTCGAGACCCTATCATCTCGCTCTTTTTCACACTTGTTATTCCAAATTACTGTTATTTGTTTGATTGCGAGAACGATATTTACACAGTAGCCCAAAACAGATTGTTTACGTAAAGCTTTAGGCTACTTAAGGTAAACTTAAGGTAATTTAGTGCAGTCCCAGTCAACGAATACCATCATCACTTCACTTACGCCAAAGAAGCATACACTTATAAAGATCCAAATAAAATCCTAGAATTTTATTCTAAATCTATTTCGATTGTTCACATATAGTATCATACAAACGATAAAATCTAAAATCACAAGCTGTCACAATAAGTTTTGGCAACATTTCTGTTTACTCCGTTAGAAGCTCCGTTACACGATAGAAAAAAAAAGAATTTACCATATCATACAAGTCACTTTCCTCCACATCTCCTCGTGATTATTTTTGGTTTTAATTTGTAGTATTAAACTAAAATCTCTCGTAAATGCAGAACTTACTCTTCTAATGATGGGCCTTTCAGAATTCCCGGTGTTGAATTTTTGGAGTTTGAAGTTCAAAGTTTGCCTATTATTTATAGTGTTAGCATTTTCCCCGAGTTTTAAAGCGTTACGACCATTAGCTCCTGTTAAGACAAACTTATATTTTTTATTTACGAATTTTAAAGATTTTAACTCTGTGATGCTAAGGGCATAGTGGTTTCGTCCGAATGTGCGACATCGTCTACGGCCAACGTCCTCGTTGAGGAACTGGCCTTACAAAGTGATGGAAAGGAGAACCCCCTTAAGGATACGATGATGTATTATCACACTCGTAACACACAAGGGAAAGGTTAAAGGTGACTTTGCATGTTACGGCGTACACCTAGGAAAAATCCCAAGGGAAAACGGATATGAGTCAAGGACTCGCAAAACGGATTCTGGCTTGATAGCATAATTGGATGAAGCATCTTCCCGGAAAGTAGTAGGTTCCACGTTCGAGTCATGGTCCTGCCATCGTTTTTTAAGTCCGTTTATCCTTGGGATTTTTCCTAGGTGCACGCCGTAACATACAAAGTCACTTTTACCCTTTTCCTTGTCAATGAAGTTTAATAACTTAACACCCTGTGTCTTCCGCATTCTTTCTGTATTAAGGCTTATGTTGAAGAAAAATTAATACGCATAAAAATAATATTAGTAAATTATTAATGAATTATCCTAAATTTCTGTCATAGAAACAGATCTCCGATGTTTTCTACGGATTCCGAATATTTATCTGTTTTTATATATCAGCGACTTTTATTTTCTTTTTAGAAAGATTTTTTTGCGTGAAGCGAATTGGATATTTACTTGAAATCTTCGTAGGAATCTCTCCGAAAATGCAACCCTTCATTTCTTGAAACGGAAGATTGTAAATGAAATTATGCGACATGACTTTCAAATTCTTTTACACTCAGATTTCCATTTCGTCGACTTCTCTAAATGCGTGAGTTACAGGGAGTAAGAATATCGAAAATTCATCTCTCTCCACTCGAGGACGCTCGCAGCGCCACGATTTCGTCCTGCCGCGCCGCGTAAAGTGGGCGGTGAAATTTTCTCCTCACTTTTGAGACGGAATACCTTGCTTCCACATCGATGTTTTATTCACTCTTTCCCTTCCGCCTAAGTCCTTTTTCTTTTACGAAAATCTTCTTTATGTGTGCATAAAGGTTCCGTTCAAAATGTTGCTAATATAGCTGCAGGTTTGCTAAGAAAGAGGTCATCCTAGCGACGAAGCAGGTACAAAAACGCCATGATTTGTGTGCAAAATTTTTATCTTTGAGTTTATTTTTCAGTTCAGGTATCTACTTGTATTTCCCGCTACTTTTTTCATCTCATTTTTACCAGAACATAAAGCCATGATATTTTTCGCTGCAGGTTTCCTCTTTTTTCGGTTCAAACATAAAAACAAACATCGGTTCAGTTCCGGTTTTTCTCCGCTGACCAATCGAGCCGGTTTGAACCGATATTTTTTTCAGACTATTCCAACGTTATATCAGCCTGAACATGTAACTACGCTTACGAAGCCAGTAGCCAATTAAAGTCCCTGTGGAAAAGTATATACGAAGTTTCTTTTTTTCTGCAATGTCTTTTCACGAAGTCACGCCTTCGGTTACCAATATAACAACGTTATATCCTTCTGAAAGTACGTTTTATTATTTCTAACTTTTTATGCATACTACATTACGTATACTACAAATCGAATTTACATATGTTTTGTAAACCTTCCATTGTTTATTTATAAAGAAAATGGTATTGTTTTGAACCGAAAATTGGAACGGAATAAATTACGGTTTTTGGTTTTGGTTCCGGTGCAAGAATTTCATTCTTTTTCGGTTTGGTTTTCACTCCGGCATTTTTCTGTTTTCGTTTCGGTTCCTGTTTAATACCATGTATTCATGCCATTCTCGTAACCTTCTCCCAATATAGCAGATTATTTCTCCCCCCAAAAACATCCGCTTGAAGTCTTTCCAGCCTCAAAAGTATTCTGGCATGATTTAAATTAGTGTTTATTAAAAATTTCAAAAAATTAAGTATGCCTATGTAAATCGAAATAACGCCACATACGGAAGATGATAAGGACCACAAAATGAGCAGCAAATATGCTAACGAATACTCAGCCAAACAGACCATAACACGCAGGTAATGAAGTTTGATTTAAGGCAGCGAAGACTTGGACAACAGCTATGCAGTTGGGCTACTGAGTACAATGATTCATAGAACACAGAATCTCCAATACATAGGTTCAGATTGCGTAGGCTTCAGCGCAAGCTCGCTTCTGCGAATTTCGTTTTGGTTAACGACTGTGTATCTGGAGTGAGCTACCTCCGTTACCGTTCTGCTTTTATTTGAAGCAAGACAAAAAGTATTTTACGAAGAAATCTTTGGTGAGTGATGAAGGGTGTACATTAGATGGGATGGTACTGCTTACAAAGGCTTATGATCGAAAAGTGAAGGTTTGGAGGCATTTTTAGATAATGCAGCCTCTGGAGCACACAATGAGAAACGAGAACGTGCACATCGGTCGCGGACTTATAAAAGAAATGTACATCCCAATGTTTCACAAATATCAAAAAAGTTTTCAAGAGAAAAAAAAGAGAAGTAAGATAGCTTCATATGCAGTCAGTAAGTGAGAGATCCGGGAATGATACCTACTTCTGACAGACATTTTTCATGTCTCTTTATCCTTTGGAATTATTGTAGGTGCAATCCTGAACTTTCCAAAGTTGCCCCTATCGTTTTTCTTTGAAAGCATATGGTTTCCCAGATAGCCAAATAAGTAGCGAGTTTGGTTTTGGTGAAAGCGGTCCCGTGTTCGATTCCCAGAGAAAACCAATGTGTGCGATATGACCTCATTTTCCGAAGCATTTTTATCAATGATACTAACGCAAGTACATCATGACCGCCTTCTGTGGTGTTTAAAATTCATTACAGGGAATACAGATAGCGTTTAGTAAGACAAACCCACAGATAATGAAGGGAAAGGAATTATAATAGCTTTTCAGTGGAATCTAGGCGCAAGGGTTTCGGGTAGAAATTAACGAAATTCAGAGAACGACTTTCTGAATTGCATTGTAAAACTTAGTTTTGGTTGATTAAAGAAACGAGAGAACAGAACAAACTTTTAATGAGCGATAGTTTGTAGATATGTTGCTTCGGAAATGCAATGCAAATTCGTGGAGGAGAAGTGGCTTTAATTTGATCCGACATAAATGCTCTCTCATTCACTTTATTCTGAGAATATTTCGATCTGTCCCATTCTCTAATATATCCCAAAATAGTACTTTCTCATCTAAATAGTTTTATTGGTAACGTTCTATTTCCTATTTGTCGTATCTTTATAATGTTTACGTACTGTTTTACGTACATGTTTTCCTCCATGTTTATTTCCCTCGCAATGTATTTCTGCGCTTTTATCATCATTAGATTGCTGTCAACCGTAATTTCCATATCCATTTCGATTTACCATTTTTAATTCACTACTTAAATTATTGTTTGAATCCGTAATTTTCCGATCCATTTATTCTTAAGACTGCGTCGTATTTCAATAGCCAACGCCTTATAGAAAAAGCAATGCTTCTCAACCGGTTTGCCGCAGCACAATAATGTGCAGTGAATAAACTCTTGGGATGCCATATATCCGAGGGTAACATATTCGTCGAATTTCATTCGCATTCGCAATCGCATTATATGTAATGTATTTTTCAATATATTTAGTCATGTAATAAGAGTTTGCAATGCAATACTAAAATATTTTAATATTCACATGCTACTATTCTCATTGAAGTAAGCGTCGACAGATGAAATGAGTGGATCAATTATTGAGAGGAGAGTGATTTCTGAAGAATGTCATTGAGGGCAGAATGCATGTGAAAAGACAGTGGGGAAGATAAAGGCAAAAGATGTTAGATGACATAAAGGTGGGGAAAGTCCCCAAGAAACAAAAGAAATTCTATTTTAATGTATTGTATTTATAAAGGAATATTAAGGCGCATGAACATACCGAAAGGTGTAACACTTGCATATGTTATGGTGATTCTCTCTTTTATGATTTGATTGTGAACTTAAACTATGTGTAGTTAATGGAGATTTAACACGGAAGTGTGCTGAGTATGAAATAAAACGTGGGGAAGAATTTCTATCTGTCTGAAAAGTATTCAGACCGAAGGCCGGTTGGAACCTTATTCCATCCACCATTAGCTACGGAGAGCTAGGAGAGGGAAATGAGGCTTACTATGCAAGGTGAGAAGTGACGTAGTTTGCCCTTGCTTCCATCACTGAGCCAGAATTCAATAAGAAGAAGAAGTCAACGTTAGAGACGCACAATGATTCAACGCACTTTTTATAACATTGCATAAGGAGAAACCTAAATTAATGCTAATATTCAGTATAGCTCATCCCTAAATAGCATGCATATCATCACAGCCATGAACAAGACTGAGGACAAATGTAAATAAAAATTACATTTTTCTCTATCCCATACTGCTGTGGAGGAATAAAATCAACCACTGATATTTCTATATTTCCAGAACAGTACCTTACTCCAGATGTAACGTAGCAGCTTTCAGAACCCCCGCTCCTCAAATGCCCCAGTCTTTGGGAAATATTCAGAAAAGTCTTTAAAAAACAAGCTGGGTAAGGGTAAAGAGGTCAGAAAAGAGACGCTTGGGTAAGATAGGAATCCTCTTCGTCATCAACTGTGAGAGAATGTGAAAGCAGAGGAGGTTTTCACACGTTGCAGGAAGAAACAACCTCCGTTGCGACCCGAGCAGATGGTTGAAATTCCTTACATATCAAACGGCAGAGAAAAAGGCCCAAGAATAGATGCGACAGGATAATTGTTGAATTCCTTGGATACAAAATGGAGAATATAAGAGCATAATTACCCTACAACCAATTTCACTAAGCCTCCAAGGAATTCCCAGGGTTCCACCTTTTGCTCTTTTAGCCTTCCGCACACATTACATCTTAGAGCAGGGATGAACACACACATTATTACCGCAGAGGGAAGTGTTAAGCTTTCCGAGGGCTGAATAGAGAATAAATTATTACTTAATGAGGATGAGAACTAGAATGTAGAGAAAAATAAAATTCATTCTATTTTTAAAATCTGTTGAGGTGGCAGAGATGTTTTGGAAATCCACGAAAGAGGGAGGAAATATAATTTTCCTTATATAAAAAAATATAATTTTTCTTGTCTGGAAAAGTATATATTCTCCCCCTCTCATCTTATTTTACATTTCGTGAGAGATATAATTGATATTTTTAATGTTTCATTAACGAACGTAACGTTTTCCAATGATTTTAACGCCATGAGAGGAACTCCACAAAAAATATGTATAAAAGTCAAATTGCTGAAGCATGGTTATGAACAAAAAATTTCGGTAGGAATAAATTACGTGATGTTTGTCTCTATCTGATATTTGTCCCGGATTCGTCAAATGCTACATTCTTTTCTTAAATTTGTGGTTGCTGATAAAATTTATTCGCATATACTAAAATAGCACTCGCTTTATTGCTCTAGTTTAAATTTTTCTGTTTTGGTAGTCACCGTGTCCATTATTTTTTCTATCTATTTACTTTATTTGTAGGTTCATAGAATCTGACAATTTGGCCTCGACTTTTAGTTAGGTCTCCATCATAAAAAACAACAAAAAAACCAAATACTTTTACCACGATATTTTACTCCTTGACCATGTTTTCGATCATCAGATAATGATGACTTAAATGGTCGAAGCCATAGTCGTTCAATAAAATAAAATATTGTGGTAAAGGAATAAGTGCTATTTTCTTATCATTTTTTATAATTCTAAATCCTTCATATTAATACTTTTTAAGACGCAAAACTAGCTTGAGAGCGAGCCAATATCACATGTTAAGGTAAATTTCCCCTATGACCCGTCGACTTATTTTCCAACCTGGCGCCGTTGAATAGGTCCACAGTTTGCAATGCTCATTAACAAAACAAAGGTTTAGAATAGCAGCCGCGTTGAACGGGAAATAAGTTAACCAAATACGCAGGATGAACCAAGTATGAAAATAACAGTGATTCGTTCGAGCACATAGTTTTAAAAACTGACCTCATTATCTGAATGCATCAAGGCGGAAGAAACTAAAAATTTCCATGCAAACTGATTACTTGAAAAAATAACGGTCGGTGCTCGAATTGGGGATTCGATATTTTTTCCCGTTTGGTATCGATTTTATATCATCCGCTGTAGTCGGGATCCATCCCCGGCTGGAATCAGCCATGCGCATCTATTTCCCTATAAACCGCTCCATTTTAGTTTTATCTGCATGAATAACCCACTTTGTTTATGCGAGTCCATTCAGATATTCACTTTTCAAGTCATGCAAATTTGAGGAACAGAGCTCGCTTATTGATTTGCCTCCACATTTTTTCCACTCCGGCATTTTTTCTCATTTAAATATTCCATTCTTCCTCTGAGCAGTCCATATTTTTATTGCGTAAAGTATATAAGCATTGGGAAGGAATAAGGAATGAATCTATCGAAAATGAATAACACCGTGGAATGGATTCGATGAAAGCTCCACTGCTCTGGTTTGATAATTGAGTACGAGATGTAAAGAGATCAGCAGTATTACTTTAACGGCAGTATGTTCATTATAGTAACTAAGGGGATCCTAATTTTTTGGAGAGAATTTCCGTAATAATTAAACAGGAAAGCTTGCCAAGCCGAATCCGACGGAGAAATCCCTGCATTATTTTATGCGCATTCATAGCTTATTGAGAATTGAGTACTTGAATGAAATGTTTGTAAGAAAAAGAATCTTATGCAGAGAAAATAAATATTTGAAACGGAGATAGAATGAGAGAAGCAAATTTCATATTCCATAAACCATTAAATCTAACATGCGCATATTCCGCATTAGAGTCTTTGGAGGAGGGGAGTTTGGAAGATTCCGTTTTAATGGATAAAGTAAATCATAAAAATCACGGCCGTTTTAGTCGAACGAGTTCAAGAATTCGTTTAAAACGGCCGTGATTAATGACATTAATATCGACGCCCTTCTTATTTAGGGGTACCTTTGGAGATAAGCCATTGGTAATTAACAAGAAAGATGTAAAACTATATCTTGTTCAGCGCCCGTAGAAACTTTAGGTGAATTTTCCGATGAAAATAATAATTCAATAAGTACCAAAGAATGTATCAATTACGGTCATCGTTTCATTTAAGGATCCAAGAGTCTTCAGCGAAAGAAGCCGCTACGATTTAGAAGTAGCACATCAATTTTGTTCTGAAATTATATTTTAACTTTTCCGGTGACAAATAGGGAACTAAAAATATATCATTCCAACTTGCTAGTATGCATTTTTCATTGTTTTTTCTTAGGCAGCTTTGTACTTTCTTTCTTTTGTGGCGATCGTAATTTTAACAGTGATGATGAAGTGCTTAATTTAATGATATAAACTGATTATTTCTCTTTGAGAATCTTCCATTTACTTTCATCCCAGTACTGTTTATCGCAGCGACGACATGATAGCCACTGAGGTACAGATAAATTGAAAGCTTATGGCCCTTAATTGCAGAGGAGATCAGCAGACAGAAACTCAGTATATCTCAGTTAGGATCATAAATTTCGATTTGTCGTTACTGCTAGGCGCATACAGCCACCAAACCTTGCCACCATAACTTCCTAATGACGCAACTTCATTTTTGAGAATGTCACTTGATACTCTCTGAATAGTAGCTAATATGTCACTAAACTCAGAAAAAAACATCGCTTAAAAGTAGTTAAAAAGTAAAATAGCTTACATTAGTTAAGTATTACTTCGTAACATACGCAGTTTAAGTTTATGGCATGAATATTATCTATTTTATCAACTAAAAATTATGCTTTTTTGATTTAAAATAATTCTAATGTATTATGTAAAGAGAGGGAAGATGAGGGTCGACGTAATAGAACATACTCCATAGAGAAAGAGACGTCGCTAAAACCGAAAAAGGGTCGCTAAAAGAAATAAAATGTCGCTAAATTTATCAAAAAGGTCGCTCAAATGGCAACTGTCATTGGAGGTAGACTTGCCTGAACTCGAAAATAGCTTCTTCATAAGGAATATAGGCTTTCAATTTCACTCTAAAAAAACTGACGATTAATAGCAATCTCCTCGATCACTCTTTAATAAGTGCTATAAAAAGTATATTCACACAACGCCGTAGTATATTTACGTATATATTTATAACCTTAGCTCAATAAGAAAAGCAAACAACGACCCCTCTCCTCATCTATCCTCTTAAGCCTCATCACCTGAACAAGGAATTTGGTACCCTGTGGTGGAGGAGATGAGGATCAAACTAGTCTCTGGGCTGATGACTTAACAGACGTTGTCTTGCATCTCTGCGCCGTATTCAGTAAGCAGCGGGGTTTAAAATATCCTCTTTAGAATTCAGCTTCCTTCCTGGTCCATACCTGTACTATAGAAATGCTGAAGAAGCCAATTTAATCTACTATTTTTAACAAGAATTTACGTCAAAGAAATAACAGTTGTTAACAAAAAATCACAAAAAGTAAATTCCTTCGTCACCTCATTTTTCCATGGTAGTAAAATATATTAGTACTTAGTAGATCAAAATCATCAGCACGAATGACATTTCGCACCTCAAAAACTGAATATTGAAATGAGATCCGCAAAAAGGCCGGAAAACGCAGACTAAATCTGTATATTTCTTCGATTCATCTATACCTGCCCCTTTACGTACCTTCTGTCTTGTAGCACTCTATAATTGAATTTATTTTATTACAAAGAAAGCTTCTAGCATCTATAAAAAAGTATCGAAGATTTAAACATGTCGTACCCTATATATGTTAGATGGAGTCGCCATACACGTTTACAGAATAAGTTAGTTCATTTGACAGTATTTAAACGTATTCTGCGATCAGAACCTCAATTAAATTCCTCTTAATTAAAAAAAGCGATTCCGAACCAATGATGTTCATTAGTTGAATTATAACCGAGGTACGATACATTACGGTGAAAAACTGAAATGAACTCGTTTAAAACGTTCCCGAGAAAATGATCAAATAATGATAGAGGAGCTGAAAAACTGGTACATCACTTAGAGCACGGCGATGGAAGGAGGTTGCGTCGCGTGACGTTCTCAGAAGAATCCATCATTGCGCAGGAAATGGAGAAACCAGGTTATATAGCCGGCACAAATGCCTCTCTTCCTTCCAATTTTCCGCATTCTTTTTTATCTCCCAACACCCTCCGCATTCCGTCCCCGTTCCGTGGAGCGCACTATTGCTTATGGGGAAAAACGCTCATCGGCGCCTCTCTCTAATGGTTTCTCGATCCTCACCCCCCTTTATGTTGCTTCTTTTTCCGCCGTCCCATTCGACCTTGCCTTCCGAGAGATCAACTCCCATCTTCTAAGTGGCGCCGATCCGATGAAAATAAACATCCCCTATGAGTCGATGCGGTCGGAGAGATGAGATCTTGTTTATTTCTGGTTTATTTTCACTGAATGTGCTCGGATGGTTGGGGTTTGGACGCTTCTACAGGGGCGAGAGGGAGGAAACAGACGGAGCAACGGCGTGAGTGGAAAGTTTCAAAGCATAAGGACGAATAAGAGGGTGGCCTCTTTTTGGGTGTTACTGACGCGATACAAAATCTTTTGATTCGGTGCAAAACTACTCCCTTTCAAGTCAATCAGGTGGGCTGATTGTTTACTGATCTTTTCTGATTCACAAACTTTTACCGTTCGTTAATAAGTATGAGTGATACGGGGAGAGAAAATAGAGTTACACAGATCCAAAATTTTCGAACAAACAAAAGTTTGCGTGCTGTTAAAATGGGTCCGAATAAAACATTTAAGAGGATATTGCTTAACTACCAAAAATGTTATTTCTGTTATTTGCAATTGATCTGTAGTCTTAAGTTCTAAATGTTTATCTTCATAGAATATAAGTTCACATAATGATTTTATTATTCGTACTCCAGTAATAATTTGTAATAATAATATCATTTAATTCCGTGTCAGATTTTATAGATCTAGGCAATAGATAATACAATCAAATCGTAATGGGAAATATTTACAAGGTTTGGAAAGTTTTAGAACAGTAAACATTTTCTTTCGTTCAATATTCATTTGTATGGAAGTTAGTTACCGAAGTATGCAGCAAAGTATAAACAAATAAGGTAGATATCGCTTTCTCCCCTCGGTTTATTTTTACCGAAATGAAATATTACTTTCATCTATTCTCAATATATCCTTTGTTCTTAAATCTCAACGCCTCTTTAATTATGCCGTTAATTATATCAAGGTAAAAAAAATAAATTAATAATTGAGAAGTTTTATAATCATCATAAAGAATACTAATTTCTTGAACATGATAAGAATGTGAAGGTGGCAACTTTAAAGGTATTTTCCACATTGTTGGTTGCCTGGAATGAAAATAAACGCCTACGCTTTACTTCTCTTTTGCCTTTGATAGAACTTCACAATCCTTGGAACTGTCTCTCTTTTCACAGACGCTTGATCGAATTGAATTTTCCATTTAAAGATGTGTCTTGAGGAAGCTACTTTGGGAAACGGCTTTAATCGCTCCCATTTATTTGTGAGCCGTCTTGAATTAGAATGTAGATGTTGCTCGCAATCCTTAGAATATTTTTCTGTCGCCGTACTGTGGGCTAGAATCGAAAAAAAGCTGGCCAAAAATACTAAAATTGAGTGAGGACTTCGAAACTTCGCATGGCTAATTTTGGATAAATTCTGCATACAACTATGTAAGTCATTTACATAAACTCTTACGCATCAGAATGATACAGGCGGTCAAACTTGAAAAAGTTTNTAGCACCCAGTCGCCGCGGACCAAATCGTCGCGGACCAAATCCTAGCGGGACCAAATTGTCGTGGGACCAAATCTCCGCGGACCATATCTCCGTGGACCAAAGTTCCGGCTGCGATTTCTTAGTGTCATTAAGTAAAATAAGACAGTTTCCATAATACGTAAAATTGCCATTTATGTGTTCTTTGCTCCTCTGAAACACACTGAAGTAATGGATATCTTTTACTTGCGAATTTTGCTATCCTCCTTATAAAAAAGGGCATTGAATAGTATGTTAATAACTGATCGTTGGGTATAGAGAAGGCAGCTTGAGAAAAAAATGATCATGTTTCTTTTATATAATCAATAAAAACATCTTAAAAGCCTTGAAAAGATTTATCGTGATGTGGTGCGTTGATTTATGGGGAAAAAATTCTTTACTTGCTGGAGAAGGTAGAATCTGGAGTTTTTGAAATCCGGTCAAAAACTGTTTCAAGTAAAACACAAACATTTTTAAACATTTAACTAGAATATTTAAAAGGATTTTGCCATTTTTGAACCGAAACTTTACCTCCATATGTTTAAGGCACTAAAAAAATCAATAAAGATAGAAAAAAGCCATTTAAAAACAATTCATATAGAGCGATATCACTTTTATAAATTATAATGTTCTACTCCCTTAAAAAGGAAAGCAAACGTAAGAAACACAAAGGTTAATATAATTCTGTCTTTCCTTAAAAAAGTAAATAAAAAAATCAATACTTTTATTTCCGAGTAAATTACGTACTAATTCGTACTCGAGCAACACCTTTTGTTCACATATTTTTCTGAAAGTGGTCTAAGTTAAGTCGCATTATCGGTCAAACATTTGGTTCTCTTGTTCTAATTGTGGCCGTTTCTGTGAAAAAATACCTCTCGCTTTTATACTTGTTATCGCTGAAAAAACTGCCTTCTCAAAATCTCGTCACGCAAGATTTTTAAAATTTATTTATTTGCTAATCTTTCACTCATGGAATCTCTCAATCCTCTGGCAGACTGAAGCAAAAATTCCCTTCAATGAAAGATATGTAACCGGTAGTTATCTTACCCTTCTTTTGGAAGAGAGCTACTTCATTGAAAAAAGAGACTGGCCGATGCTTACGAGCTAGCTTAGGACGTTTCCATCAAAAACCAATTGTGGAGACTGCATCAAATCTCGAATTCCCCAACCACGCATTCAAATCCTAGCTGAGTTCGAGCCTCAAGGGCTACTCATATGAAAAAAGGATGCGCTCTCCTGAATTAAGCATCGGCGGATGTGATCCGATATGTGGCCCGTAATGGCACACAATCGCCCAAAGGTCCTTTCATCCTTCTCTCTTCTTTCCCTATCCCAGAAATTTCTCATTTCCTGTTTAAGGAGGAAGGGTGTTAACTCACGCAGGCGTTTGACCCAAGAGCTATATTGCCCCGGCTCGGGTCGTGTCATGACATGACTGATTGCAAGAGTTTTGAGAGAGTGGAAGGGATACAAAGGCTGCGGAAATGAATGATTGAATAGCTTGACAGCAATTCGAGAGCCATTACCAAGCCCTCGCCGTGAGTCCAATACGCACGAGAAGTAGGGCAAGTTTTATTTTGCCCGTGATTTCTCTTTTTTTTTGTAATTGGTTCGTGCTGCGATTTCTCTCTATCCCTCTCTCTTTCCCTCCTCTTAATAAAATCGCGTATGCGGATTATTTGTCGTGCGTGATTCTTCAGTAGTTGCCGCTAATGTTGCTAGTGTTCTATTGCGAAAATACAAGTGCAGTCTTTTTTCAGACAGGCCCGTATGTATTTCAATTTTCTTGCGAAAGATTCAAGCACGCACGCACCTTACATAGGAAGACAGTTTATATTACTTGTACGTATCAAGGATCGATGGTTAATTCAAACAATAAATTTAACGTTATTGATCGATGTCAATATACACTACGGAATGAAAGTTTGTACGTACGTAACCTTGATATATGATCAAGCTGAGAATATAAGGGTAGATAAGGTTTCGTGTTCACATATTTTCGTGTGTTCACATGTGTTCGTGTTGACATTATACAGGCATGTTAGAGGTGAATTGAATGCTATGTATCGTAATAAGTAATATTCAGGAAGCATGCCTAACTAATGGTGTTAATGTTAAATAATAATTGTCAAACCGGTCGAGGAATCTGATATTTTATTTCATACAAATTCGACATCCCTTATTTTCTGTATGAATGTGCATGGTCTTTTCGAAGGGTGTTGCTGAGAGTTTCCTTTTTCTTATTTCCCCGCCTTCTTATTAAATTTAAGTTGCTACTCTCAGAAGGAATTTGCAGTTTTTTCACTTCCCCGTACTAATGGGCGTTTTCCTGCAGATTTTAAATTTTTCAAAGTTCAGACTTAAGTTTTTTCATACCCACATAATATTTCCATTCTTTTGAATCTCTTTCTTTTAATATTTGATAACAATAAGTTATATGTAAGAAGAGTATAAGAAGTCTCAATATCGCCCTTTAATTAATACGTTTTATTATTAATATCATCATCATCATCATTATTTTTATTTTAAAATATCCCTACAAAGAACTCAACACGTATGTTAAAATTATCAAATTTTGGGAAAAAATTCCCAATTAATTTTTCAGCACTGTTATTCCATAGGTTTTTTATTATTTAATGGTGCTCTTTGAATGAGTATTCAGAAATTCGAAGTTTACCTTGCGATAAAACTACGATAAGAGTATTTGAAGAGTGATTATAAAGTCTGTACGTTTTAACATTCAGATTGCAGCGCACCAAATATATTGATTGCATCCGTAGATACTTTCCTTTAAACCGTTACTGTCATGTATTTAATCCAGACCTTACTGCAATATTAGTTGTTGGCACAAACGTGAAATTTGTTGACAATATTATCATCATTATGAATAAAACATTCAACTTTTACTGCCGTGATATTTTATATTAAATTAAATTTAATTTAAAGGTGAACTTGAATGAAAATTATTGCATTANGCCTCCAACCTCCGTTAACACCCCTCCGCCCCGATGAGGCAATGAACTGTGGCAGTGTGAGGAGGGTGTGTGTGTGTGTGTGTGTATATATATATATAAGTAAAGACACGAGTGGGATGTATGCGTTTCGGCGACGTTTTGTATTATCTTTAGTTTTTAGCTTTACGGTTCGGATCTGAATCTACAGAAAAATCTGTTACGACGAGTTTGCTGCGGAAAGGCGCAAATTTTTCGCAAAAAAGGCGAGATCTTCGTTCATTCGGTCCCTCCATTTCTCGCGCTCCGAGCCAAAGTTTTTCCGTTGACCCCGGTAAATCATGTCCGCCACAAAAATCTTGGCCGCTGCGCAAAGTCTTTATACTTTACCGATGCGGTACGTCGAGCGGAAAACGAGGAAATGGCTGTTTGTGCGAAGACAAAAATAATACTAAAAAGTTCTTCGACAGTTGAAGGTGCTGGAGACCTTATGTGACCGCTCGCTTCTAGACTAGAGCATAAGGGGATTTGAGACCGAAGAGGTTATTTTTTAAAGGCGAGGCACGGATGGAGGAGTAAGGGACTCTAAAGGGATTTTTAAGGGAGAGAATGTCAGGAAAGCATTTCAACGGCGCTCTTTTTTACCGAGCTTCAATTAACGAGGCAGAACGTTCGTATGTACATCAAGATGGTGGGTGCTCAGCCTCATCTCTCCCACTTTTTCCTTCTCTTCTACACTCGTTTCTACCTTTTTTCCTATGTGACCTCCCATTTCGAAGTCTTTAGTCCCAATTTCGCCCAATAAAGACGTCTGCATTGTATTTTATTGTAATCTCATACCCTTCATATGCTTCGTAGAGGTGCAACCTCGAAAGTTTCTATCCTCCTCAATAATATCCAATATGATTCCTCTATTTTATTTTTTTTTAAAGTCATTTAAGGAATGAGTTATTTTTCAGTTGTCTATGGATAGGGAAATTTATCGTTATTTTATTTTAACGAAGGCTAACTCATGAGTATAATAATATTAAAACTACTTAGATGCTAGTGATGCTAAATAATAACTATTCATGTTGGCACTCCTTATTGTTAGTGCTTGGAGTCTTTCCATTCATAGCATTCAGGAGCAACAAGATAAGTAAAGGCAAACCTCTTCGATCCGTTCTTATCCAGTTAGCCTCATTCCCAGTTTTAAGCAATCATTATCTATGTGGAGGGTAATTAAAACTGGCCTCCTGGTTGAATGCCGCGCAGCAATAATAATAATAATAACTTCTTTAATGGAAGCAGTAAGATGATCCCAATCACATACATTTTAATAGTTAATATTTTTGACGAGCGCATACAGACATTCCCTAACCAAAGAGTTTCGCATTTTCCGGGACTTGAGCCCGGGTCCTTGGGTTAGGAACGTTAAAACGCTAACCACTCCGCCTTAGCGTCCGGTAAATAAATAATTAAGCATAGGACTAAAAAAATAAGATTCAGAGATTGAACGTCAGCTAAAATTTAATCGATTCAATTACGTGAATCAGTGTTTGTGTGCTGATTAGATACTGTAACTACAACGCGAATCAATTTATTATTTGCACTTGTAAAACAATCACTGGAAAGCCAAGTAACTAGAATCTCTTTTTATCTTATTATCTTTATTTATTTAATCCGTTCCTCTGGTGTCTGTTTAGTTAATTTATTTCCTTATGTTGTGTATCTTAAACGCTTACGGCAATGTGCACCTGTTCTGAGGCTTCGTTCTATTGTTCTTCCCTCCCTTATTATCTTTTATCGCCCTTTTCTCATTAGCTTTTTAAGCCTTGATTCTCTTCCTTATATTAGCATACCTACCTTTCCCTTTTTTCATTCTCCTGCCGCTTCCTCAACGCTATCGTTAGTCTCCACCTTTCTTTTTCCTTACTCTGTAATTATCAATTCCCCTCGCCTGCTCTCCTTTATTTTAACGTTTGACTTTTTCGTACATCCAGTTCCTCGCTTTCCGTTTTCTAGCCATAATGAATCCNTTTAACTTATCAAAGCATAATTAAATACATATAACGAAGGTTAAATATGCAAAACGAGGAAATTTACTTCTATTGATTTGGATATTTTAGCTGAAAAGAAAGACATTACAGGGATATAAATCACTTTTCCTTCAATAAATTCTTCAGAGGTTATAAATATCGATTCCGTTTTTGTGATCTCTACTTTGTAGTTCATCCGTTTATTTAGTCAGGAGGAAATACAAAATGAATCTTATTTAACTGAGAAAATTATTTTTTTAGATTTAATCACGGAATCAGGTCCGAGTGAACTATATATATACTATACTCTGGTTACCTCACATATCTTCGAAGAGTTTAATTTTGAGATTTTCTGTTGTTTCTTCATTCGACCGTCAAAGAGGTGGCTGATATTTGCAATTGTTCATTTCTGTTATTCCCGCGTTAGTTTCTTATTTGCGAAGCGGAGCGCTGTAATCATAACGCCGTAACTGCAAGCCACTTGGGAAAGAGTCTCTCTCCCGAATGGAAATCCCAGCTAGGGAGCATGATACAACGTCCGCAAGAGGAGCAATAATTACCCTGTTCCCAAATTGCACGTCCGCAACTGTTACGACGCCGTCGGGAATAATTTCGTGGAATTGCCTCGCGATAAATGCTGAAATAAACTATTCATAGTTTAGGGAAGTAATTTTAAGGCCAAAGCAAGTATGATTCTGCGGGCGGCAAACAGAGAGAACTGCGAGTCCATTGGATAAGTTCTTAATGTTCTCTCTCAGAATATTTTTCTCAAATTTGTAAAAACTTGATGGTGAGTTGCAATACATTTCTTTTCGAGAACTGTTTGCACTATTTTCTCGAATTACCAATTTTAATCTACCAATATGGGAAACAATACGGAGAATTTATTGAATAAGTTAAATACATTATTGGTCTACTAATGAAATACGTTAGGGTCTTACATATAGTTACATATACGGGTCTTACATATAGTTACATATACGGAGTTTCGTACTGTTTCTTTCGCATAAAAATTGTTGCGGCAAAGAATTGCAATACCAACATTGAATGTACTAAATCTGATTAAATACATTTACGATATCATATGGAATGTAGCTTTCTTAACTTCATCTTTATGATAAACAACATACATATCTATCTGAAGATGTTGGTACGCTATTTCTGTATGTATGCAAGGCTCTCAGAATGTATACGTCTCTATTTGATATTTTAATTTAAAAACAAATCCAGATCATTTATATTAATTTTACCCGTCAAAGTTTTGATAGAATACTCAAATAGCTCTGAATAAATTAACCAGATAAAAAGTTTCTTCACGAGTAATAACGTGCTATCTCTTCGTTTGAAGATTTGGAGGAATGTATTCTCTCTGCAATAAGACTTGATGAACAAATGGCAATGAATACAATGCCAGAATCCCTTCTTTAAATTCAAGAGGCAATAAAAGAGAAAGTTGTACTAGTTTTCCAAAGAGCAGTGAGGTTCTTCTTTGATAAATAACTGCCGGCAATAAAGTTCTCCGTTTACTAGTGAAAGTACTTCAACTTTGTATGACGTAAGTCTTGCGGAATAAATTACAGTGAAAAGAGGAGTAGCAAGGAAACATGTAGGCGGGAAAGACATTCGAAGTAAAGAATGCTTTGGGAAAATCACCGAACGTTAAAGATATCCAACTAGATGCTCAAAATTCAGAGTGCAAGGCCAAAAATGAGTTTTGATAACATTCATTAGTGGAATATCAGCTTTGGGAAGAAGAAAATGGAAGACGGCTCCGGCTCGTCTTCGCGCCATTAATTCAACATCTGTTCAATAAAAGACAGCAATTCGAACGGCCGTTTCTTGAACACTTCTTTTTAATTTTCCATGAGATAAAGTGAAAATATCAGCTCCATCTCGCACACAGTGTCTTCTTCCTCGTTTTTCTCCTTCCCAAAGTCCCGCTCTGATTCCTTTCTCTTATATATATTTTTTCTTAATTTCCTTTTGCCATTTCCTGGAAATTTTTCTTGCCTTTCGAGGAGTCAGACGTTCACTTGTCAATACGCGCCTTCTTTTATCTCCAAGGAGGAAGCGTATAATTCATTATACGCTCTCCTTATGAATTTTTTTCTCTCATCCGAGCTCATAAATTCCAATGGATTTAGTCGCCCGGAATGATATTTCACTCTTTCGCTGGATCCTTGCAGCTTTTAATTTGAGATTGTCGGCTGGATTTTTTCCTAATTTAACATCATCGTTTTATCTGCGAAACATACTCAATTCTCGATGCATATTGAGTTTCCTAAGTGAGTCAAGAATACGCATATGTTTGATTGAACGAATGAAAGGCACCCACATCGAAATTTGTCTCACTGAGGTAGCTCAGTTGATTGGTGCACCCCTGTGTTTGAGTCCTGTCTACGTCGGTCATTTTCTCCCCTCTTTGATGACCTGTGCCTAATCTTCAATGCTATGTTCCGTACCATGCTCCATTACGAATATATACCGAATATTTCACTCAAAATTGGAAATTTTGCTTTACGTTTGACATATTGAGTTTCTGAACGATGGAAATGTTCTCTTGTATACTTAGAATTCGCGTCAAAAACATTTACACATTTTAATTCCGCGTTAATTTTATATTTTTCCATTTATATATTAGAATATAATACGTAATTTTGCTACGTTTCTCTATTTTTCATAGAGTCCAATTACAGGATAATCTAGAAATGTAACTGTGGGCTATAAATCTACGAGATTCTATTTCATGTAGAAAAAGGACTGGGATTCGGATTATACTAGGATTGAAGAAAATAGTCTTGTAGTTTTCAAAACTACAGCGAAGAAAATCGAATTCCTTTTACTGGTCGAAATGTGCGCGTAAATAATTTTAAGATTTTATAATGAACTCTTCATCACTCTGATATTGTTAGGAACATTAAACATATATACATGAAAAACCAAACCCATAATTCATAACAATTTGAAAAGGTTATAACAATAAAAGGTAAAAAGGAAAGTATATTAGATTTATGTAGCTCTTATAGAGTGCCTCATAGATGTATAGGTACAATAAATATTTAAATATTTTTGACTTCGTGTGTGTATGTGTATCATCATCATCAGCTATTTTCAATCCGACGTCGGATGTAGGCCTACCCAAGCGCTTTCCAGTTCTCTCTATTCTGAGCCTCTCTTTGCTATGTTACCCCTAAAAACTGAATGATGTCTCTGTTCCATCGGTCCCTTGGTCTTCTTCTTGGTCTCTTCACGTCTCTTGGTATCCACTTCAGAACTGCTGATGTCCATCGGTTGTCGTTTCTCCTTGCAACATGGCCTGCCCACATCCATTTCAGTGATCTTACCTTATCTATGATGTCTG
>KZ308584.1:119938-156177 GCA_000376725.2 Ladona fulva
TTATTTCATACAAATTCGACATCCCTTATTTTCTGTATGAATGTGCATGGTCTTTTCGAAGGGTGTTGCTGAGAGTTTCCTTTTTCTTATTTCCCCGCCTTCTTATTAAATTTAAGTTGCTACTCTCAGAAGGAATTTGCAGTTTTTTCACTTCCCCGTACTAATGGGCGTTTTCCTGCAGATTTTAAATTTTTCAAAGTTCAGACTTAAGTTTTTTCATACCCACATAATATTTCCATTCTTTTGAATCTCTTTCTTTTAATATTTGATAACAATAAGTTATATGTAAGAAGAGTATAAGAAGTCTCAATATCGCCCTTTAATTAATACGTTTTATTATTAATATCATCATCATCATCATTATTTTTATTTTAAAATATCCCTACAAAGAACTCAACACGTATGTTAAAATTATCAAATTTTGGGAAAAAATTCCCAATTAATTTTTCAGCACTGTTATTCCATAGGTTTTTTATTATTTAATGGTGCTCTTTGAATGAGTATTCAGAAATTCGAAGTTTACCTTGCGATAAAACTACGATAAGAGTATTTGAAGAGTGATTATAAAGTCTGTACGTTTTAACATTCAGATTGCAGCGCACCAAATATATTGATTGCATCCGTAGATACTTTCCTTTAAACCGTTACTGTCATGTATTTAATCCAGACCTTACTGCAATATTAGTTGTTGGCACAAACGTGAAATTTGTTGACAATATTATCATCATTATGAATAAAACATTCAACTTTTACTGCCGTGATATTTTATATTAAATTAAATTTAATTTAAAGGTGAACTTGAATGAAAATTATTGCATTAAATATTATAAAATAATTTACAAGTTAAGTTACTTCATGAAGTTTTATGTTGGAAGTATATTGTTTTAGTTTCAGAAATATCGATCAGTAATTTAGCTAATCTTGCTTGAAAAAAAAATAAGTAATCTTAAATATAAAAAAATAAAAGGGTACATAGCTAGTGAAAAAAAATCAGTATTAATTTTAAGAATTTAGAGGTTCTATAAAAAAACAAATATTCCTTCGAGTGACTCATGTTTTTCTTTTTACCCCTAATTTTGTATTAAGAATAACATAAAGAAACGTGACTTTTTTTACGGCGGAATTACATCGGAGTTTTATCAAGCGCTGAGGTCTTTGAAAATACATATTGAACCAATTGCGGCTATCTTAGTTCTTAAAATAGAAGAAGTTCATTTCTTCTGTTACAACATCACTAACCTTCAAGTTCCTGGGAGATAATGGATGATACTTTATAATAGAAACGGAACATTTTCGATCGAAATACAAAGCCTAGTTATACTTGGTGATAAAAATATATCGAAAATTTTTAATAAGTAAGAATAGTATTATTCACCATCAATTCAATCAATGCTTTTTCTAATCATTTTATCTCTGATATCTTACCAAACAGGCTCCCTCGAAAGTAAAGACGCAAAATTTTCTTCTGAGAGTATAGTTCCGCTACTTATGCAATATGTAGACCAAAATGAGCCCCGAAACTCTCAAATAGAGGAATTATTAAACAATCTCCGCACTCGGCAACGTAGTTTCTCACTGCATTAGACTGGGTGTACTTAAAGACCCTCCGCAAGTTAGCTTTAGATTACATACTAACACTCTCCAATCCCCACGAGCAACTTTCTCCGCTGGGATCCTACACCAACTTCTAGAGCGATGATCCGCCTCTATGCTAAAAGTTCGCTAATTTATGTTCCGATTTCAAACTTCTGAAAGGGCTACCTACGTCTAAGCCATTAGGCACAAAAAATATCCATAATTTCCGAATAATATCCGACGCCTTATCATTTTCAGCCGATAAAATACAAAGACTTTTCATTGTTCATAAATACGCTGGCTCAAAGATTTCATAAGCGATTGACGAAAAATTCAAAGTGCCCATTCTTTTCTTACTTGTGTATGAAGTACAAGTTACTTTAAAGTATAAAATTGGTAAATTAAATTTCGAAACGAACTATATTTTTTTTAGTCGGGGAAACACTGAATTATGATTTCCCTTCGTCATTTAAATTACATGTCGAATTTTGCGTTGATAGTTCCACAAATTTTATAATATTAATTTGCTATTTAACGATATTATGAGTAAATATACTGCCTAAATTTTAATTAATAATAATAATAATTAATGATAGAATATCTTGAAGACTAATATCACGGAATGAACCATCATTAATTTTATTCCTCGTTTAAGTTCAATCATCAACCCCTTACCTCAAGACTTGTTAGTAGTTCTATTCTTTATTCTATTGCAACACTCTTGATCCTGAAATTACAATAAAGATTCCTATAATGTACATCAAAAGGTAATGCGAAATTATTATATCCAGGCAGTCACGTATCATCAGGTCTGCATCATGCAGCCATGCTGCGAAACCATGGTCGTGCGTGTATGAATCTTGTGGTTTAGTAAAAGTTTTGTTAAAATGGAGTTTTTTTAACGTTAATCATTACCACAAAGTCACTCCTGATTCTGTGTCGTTTTTATATATTATTCTTCACAAAGATTGTTAACAATAAGGTGTTAATAATTAAGGTATTAATAATTAAGGTGTTAATAATCTGATATTTTGGATGAATTTGTTTCATGATGAAATATTTCTATCTTTATTTCTGTTCCGATAGTCCTTACTTTTTCTTCGTGTCTCGTTATTTTTCTTTTGAATTGAGGCATTGGTGCAGAATCTTCGTTAGAGCGGAAGAAATCTTCGGAATGAAAGCGGATATAATTAAGGTCCAAAGGTAAAGATTGACTTTGCCGGACTTTTAATTACTTTTCCGTCGTCTTCTTTAACTTTTCACCCTCTAAGTCTACCTACCGTCTGCTCACCTTTACCGATACTTGAGTCGGAAGGCTTCCAGTGATTGTTTTGCTAATTGTTAAACATTTTGCCCTTAAGTCTAAGTGTGACTTTTAAACTGCTCCTATGGTAATACATTTTATTACATTTGGGACATACACCACCAAGTTATTTATTCATATGCAAAATTATAATTGCTTATTGTTATTGCTAAGGACCTATTCCCATGTTTCAGGAAGTGTAATTGGAGCGAATTTTTTACTCCCTTTCGTACTAATGGTACGCTCAGTATTCTGGGCCTTACATGAAAAAAATACTAAAAGCATTAACGAAAAACATTACATTGCGAACTCCATATTCGATGGAAGTAATGCTACAATTATTACAGTAGTTCCATGTGTTCCAGCTACCTTACCTAAATGTTTACTATTTCACAAGACTTTTGTTACAGGCTTGAGGAAAATTGAACTTCATTCGGTCTTTTGCATGTCCATGTGAATATATATCAACTGGAGTGGTGTTGCTGAATAATGAATTGTGTGCACCCAGGTCACTCCTTATAGAATGCCATGAAATCTGTGGCTCATGAGACCATTGTGCTACACTTACGGGGATACTTTCTACTTAATAGCATTCTAGCGCGCTGAGACAAGTAAAGGGAAAATACCCCACTCCTCTTAATTCCCTTAATTCCCTCCTTAAGGTCCCGGTAACTAATGGTAAAAACTTGATGTGTTATCCATATGATTGATAATTTTATGGACATTATTTTTATAATCAATAATTTATATGAAGGTAAACTTTATCTCACCTCGACTGCACCTTCCTCCCTCGTCTACTTCTTACTGCCCATTTCATACTCAGCATCCAAAAGTGTCATTTCTATGGAAAAGTAGGAAGATTTTCATCCATTGTTATGAATAAAAATCATATGATCAAGCGCAACTTCGTTTAATTCTACACCACAAAACAAACCAGACATTAAAGATTTGAAGCGGAAGTTTCAAAATGGTTTTTTTTTTAGATATACCCTGATGTCGTGGAGCGACACAAGTTCGCATGGTTCAGTCCTCAGGTCGGCCGAGATCCATTGAGACGGCGAATCATGCTTCAGAGTTTTATTCTCCTTTGACAACAGTACAAAATAAACAGTATTTTACTCACTTGGAGGAGACTTCGGTAGGGCCCAGCCTATCGCGGACGGTGGCGTAGACACTCATCGGCCCTGCGTCCACACCCTTAGGTGGAGTCACTCAGACCAACCGCGTCCCGAAGAATTCACCCTGATCTCGCACTGCCGACTATTTGGTTCGACCGACCTCCCGACCCCTCGACTGCCCGATCTCGCTATCGCCCGACAAGATTTTGGTAACCGAAAATGGCGGGGGGACGCAGGTCGTTGACCGAGGTCAAGACGGAAGTGCAGTGGGAGGAAGGGAAGGGTGGAAAGAGTTTGGAAACGGTCATCGGGAAGGGTCCAGAGAAAGATCGAGAAAGGGTTTGGTTCGGTGAGAGGAAGAAAGTACAGAGGGTTGGAACGGCTTTGGGAAAGGTTTGTTTCCAAGAAAAAGGTCCAGCGAAAGGTCGGGGAAAGGAAGTTAAGACAAAGGGATGGATCGGAAAAGAAGGGATGTTGGAGGATTCTGATGCAACTCCTGGCGAGGGCCGAGGATCGGTTCCGGGAGGGCAAAGCGTGGGTGCGTGAAAAGGGGTCATTGGCACTTTTGGGGGTCGTGGCTTGGGAAGGGAAAAGGGGAGTGGCAGGGGCTGTTACGCGTCTTGTTGCTTGCCCCCGGCAACATACAAATGCAGTCCGGCTGTTACAAAATCTTATTCGCCCCCCGCGACATTAACGGATCCTCCCAACACTAATATCATTGGTATGCAGCAGGTTTCAAGATTTCATTCCCTGGGATACTCTCTTTGATTCTAAAGTCGTAAAATGATTTACCACTTGGTAAAAAATGTACAACAATTATACCAGACGTGAATACATTCTTCTTTCAGCGGTTATTGCGAATAAATATCGAGCTTATGGCTACCAAAAATGAATTATGTAAAGAGAAAAAAATGAATCGGTAGATAAGAAATTCAGTAAAAGGTCATGGGCCTTGTGATATCACGCCAACCACTTAAATTGTTTCCTCCCAGATATTACTATCCGGAATAGATTACAAGTAAATAATGGAGCTTTTCAGGGCGAAAGTCAAAAATTTCGATTAATTTTACAATTAGTCGGTTCTATACCCAGTAATGCCTCCGTGTTATAATTGAGGCCTATCACGTATGTTTCTCCGTGAAAGCTTATAATACCCAGTTTTCTATGATAATTAATAAAACGGTATAGATATTATGTATATATAATTTAAATAAACGCCTAATGGCGGCTTAGACCCGCCTTTTGGGATTTGGAGGGGGTAATTAATCCCCGCCTAACTAATTTATAACTACAAAATGGCTGTAACAGGTGCAGAACTGATTGAAAAGTAACAAAGAATCCTGTTATTCCCATGCATTTGCTACGAATGAGCTATGAAATATAAATCTAGTGATTTATTTCCCGTTAATGTTATATGCGAAGCTAAAGCAAATACAATGTATCTCAATTAAAAATTAACGTAAACAGTACATGATAAACTATTTCACCTACATTTTGCGCGAAGGAGTAAATCAAATTAAATTTGAACTGTTGATGTACTATATATTTCTCTTCACTATACGCACCAACTGTTCCCAAATACTCGTTTCTCTATTTCAGTTTTATACGTACACGCCCATATATTATATAAGAGTCAAATGGAAGATGGGACTCTGTAGTCCCAATCCAAAAACGAACGATCGTATGTATATCAAAGGACAAACGAGTTTAATTATGGTCATAATTAATGAAATTAGAATATTTTGACGGCAAGTTCCTCGTAAGTATTCTTTTCCGCCCAGACTAATTGATCGAATGACGTTGAGTCTTTGATATCAATATCTTGTAGGTAGGTTTATCATATCCTGATGAAAAAAGGGATATTTTCAATTTTGAAGACTGTTAAATCGGGATGTTTTCTTAAAATTTTATTTTAGAAATGCCCGTAGGTTCGTCACTATTGGAGGTTGTGCAGCGTCGAAATGTCATTTAATTTTAGTCTTTAAACAGTTTTTATTTTCTATCCCGATGTTTACTTTATTGGAATTTTCATTCGAATCAGGAATAATAGAACAATGTTTTAGGTCCGTTCTTCTAAATCGAGACTGACCCGGTCAAAACTGTACGTATGGTTTGTGGGGTTCCAACTATTCCGGATTCGCCGGAAGACTCCCTGAATGGGAAAATAATTTGTGAAGTCTCCCGCCTCCAGGATTGAAGCGTTTAGGCCCGACTTTACTCAACTAGGTTCACCCCACAGTTTCTTCTCGGATTTAGCAACTTTCGCAACTTATTTTCATTGAAACGTCGGCTACTCTCACCCGTAATCAAGTTTATGAATTGTCCCTAGATATTTGGAATTTTTTTTCTTTTGTACCACTCACAAATAAAGAATACGTATTCTATGGTAGTTCAAGTTTTGCTTTCAATAGTCTCCGAGAATTTCCCGCAAATTACTATTCTTGGAAGGGACAACTCCCGGAATCAACTTTTCGAAGTTCGACCTGATGCTCTGGCATCCAGCGGTAGGTTTGCAAAAAGAAATCAACGAGGGCGCGTGCCCCTGGATCTTATGCAGCGTGTGTTGCACACACGCATTGCTTGCCGTCTGTATTTACGGGGCAGCTATTTGCTGAATTTTTATCAATTACAGAAAGCACATCACTCATGATCTGGTACCCTTCAAGCCGCCTTTCGGAGTGTGGCAGGGGGTGCGTGCGCTATGTATCTACTTCCCGACACGATTAATTTCGCGTATCGTTCCTGGACTAAATGGATTCTCGGATCAATTAATTCTAGCATCAATTTCCCTGATCTTCCTCGCGGTATCCGAACGGCTTACGTAAAATGGAGGACGCATTTATATCGCCTATGGTGGTCGAGCTTTTTTTGAGCTTATATAGTAAATTTATCACTTGTTTAAATCTTCTAACTTCTATAGAATCCCATCCTGAAGCATTATAATGACGCTCACTGATTGATCGTAGTAATTCCTCACAAAACGTAACGCCTTTCGCTGCCACTTTACTAACTACCGAATACAAGACATCGGCTGGCTTTCCTGAACTACACGCATACACAAGGTGAGGCCTAACTAACGCGACATAACATCCCTCGCGAACTTTCTTTTCGTTCCAACCGACTATTCTAGCCGAGTTTCTTAAGTGCTATTACACATTTATTATGGATGTGGTAGAGCTGGAATTTCATTGTATCAGATAACAACGTACACATTTCTTCGATAATTTTGCTTTTTTGTATGTTTCGCTGTTCAGTTGTTTGCGGTCTACTTGTTTCCCCAGTTTTTGATTCAGCTTCGGCTGAATTCAGTTGAAGAATTTCGTTGAGAATCGAAGACCGTCAGTTTTCACAGAATTTTGTCAAGTTTGATCCCCTGTATCATATTCATGCGCAAGAGTTAACGCATATAACTTTCATAGTTGTATGCAGAATTTATGCCAGAATAGGCATGCGAAATTTAAAAGTCCTCACTGAAAAAGATCATTTTTGTATATTTTGGCCAGCATTTTTCGATTCTAGCCCACTGTGCCCCGTGAAGATTTTCGAAAAATATTGGTTAACCGATAAGCGTTACCTCGAAGTGCTGCATTCATTCTAATCCGGTTATTACACAATGTATTGTTAAGCTGATTGACACCCCTAATCTTTAGTTATTGAAAGTTCCTATTACGTTGTTATTTTCCAAGATTTTAGGGGTCATAACTATTTTTGCCTGCGACAAACCACTAAAGTCATTTCAGCGAGGCGGAGTGCGTACCGTATTTGTCCCGACTCTCATTCTTCAACCTTGTAAGCTTCGACCTTCGTTAGTTCAACCGTCCGAGCCCCACCTCCACTGTCTTTGATGTAGGACCAACAAAAAC
Source organism: Ladona fulva (assembly GCA_000376725.2). Classification (NCBI taxonomy): domain Eukaryota; kingdom Metazoa; phylum Arthropoda; class Insecta; order Odonata; family Libellulidae; genus Ladona; species Ladona fulva. Next base: position 127,798 of record KZ308584.1, read on the forward strand.
GTTAGGTTGACCGCCAAACTTCAAGGGTGAATTAACAAAAGCAAACACTGGGAGAGTCCACTAGCGAGTAGTTCAGCGACGTAGTTTTTAATTCGAAGTAATTAGGAGTACTTTGTAATGTAACGAAGATTTTCTGTAATCCTCGTTCTGTACTCAAAACGTGTATTGAAGGGGATTCTAATTCTTCAACGCAAACTGGGGCTTTCATTTGGAAACTGTGCGCAGTATTTCTTTTTACTTCCAACCCTTTTTTGTGTGTTTGTATATTAAAAAGGAAATTTATTAAGTAGCCATTGAGGCTGACGAGTTAGTTTCAATAACAATATCATGCAATTATAATCAATAACAGTATCATTCAATTGAAAAGAAAGGGTGCTAATTAGAAACTTTAAAATACATACTAATTTAAATGTGTCTGAATGACTTATTTTAAATTTTTCTAGAGATAACGTTACTGTATTAAAAATATGTTTACCATATAGGTGATTTGAAATCATTTATAATTCAGAAATTCCTTGAAGGATCATTGATAGGAAGGAATAATAGAGATGAAGAAATACAGTTCACAAATAGATAGTCCTTTTCTTTTACTTCGTATGTTATTCCATTGATTTTTCCTCCTTCCCCTCTCCTACCATTTGCAAATCCTCCCTCCTCCCATCTTACGTAAATAAAACACCTGTCGTATTTGTTGTTTTTATTTATTGTACAATTGTTAGGCGCAAATTCTGGTGGCGACGCTTATTTATACTAAAATTTACAACTAACAAACGCAGTATGACAAAGTTCTACAATTACGACTACAGAACATTAGTATTTAACAACCTCCTCCATCGACTACAATAGTTTGCAAACTATGGTCATTCACAATTTAAACAATAATAATTTTTTAAATAATCTAAACCCACTACAAAAACCATGCTTATTTAACTATTAACTTCAGCAATTCATCAGAATCCTTACATATGCAAATACAGAATATCAGTACATAAGATAAAAAACATTGCTCACTAATTCCCTAAAAATAACTTTAAAAGAGCGTTTAAAATAGTTATAATGTATAAACGAACTCAAGATTATCTTGGAATAGTCAATGTTACGTAACATGTTTCAGGGTTATCGTAGCAGCCACGAAACCACAAAGTCCACCATCTCACCCTACCGGCCAATCCTTACTCCTCTTACATTTCGTTATTGGCTAGCCTATTCGTCAAATTTTTTATTTTACCTATCACCCTAAAATACCTATCTCCCTAATACTACGATAAAAAAGCAAGCGTTACCAAAATGCTGTCAGATGCAGGTTGGGAATCCTTAAAAGATAGGAGACTAGAAGCTAGATTGCGATTATTTAAAGAAAGTACATTTGCGGAAGATATAGTAGATATTATGAGACCCCCCAACTACCTTGGACGATCCGACAATGAGCGCAAAATAAGATAAATAGATGTAAGGACAAGTCGTTTTAAGAATTCATTCCTTCTGCGAACTGTACATGATAATAATAGGCTAAAAAAAAAGTTCGAACGCCCGGTGTTTTCACCCCCTACCACACGCCGTAAGGCGGCTTGCAGGGTATTAACGTAGATGTAGATGTACATGTTTCTTCATTATTCTGTCTATTGAATTCTCGTGAAAAATTTTCTCACTGTCGAAAAGGAAGATTACTTTCATTTACTCGGATCTATTTTCTCTTTTTGTATGCTTTTAGCGACAGACGACGTATCAAACAATAGAAAGAGCTCTATCAAATACGCTGTTTGAGATTTAGGGACGATAAGAATTACTTCGTTAAGTTTAAGTCATTTTATTTACCTCTTGGATAAATTGAATCTCTGAAATCCGAGATATTTTTGTTTTCGAGAGAACTGTAATTATCTTACTCAGCTCACTACTTGTTTTACTCAAATTTGAGACGAGTTATCCTTGTATAGAGTTCAGTACAGCTATTAAGTCTGCCACTAAACCGAAGTCTCGGGAGTTAAATATTCATTTTACTTTCTCCTTTGTAATCTCAAAAAGATTCCCGTTTCCTCCTCCAAACGTAGCTACGGTGAATGTTTTTCTGGGAGCTGGTTAATATTCAGTGCGTTAACATCGATACCATTGTTTTCAAAATAGATTCGAAGAAAGGCTATGTAATGGAGTTAGTTATTTCAGCAAACCAGAGGAAATTCTCAAGCTAAAAAGAGAAATTATTGCAAATAACAGGGTATTTATGTAGATGTAGTTGCAGAATAAAGCATTTGACATTTTTCGAGAAAGGCTCGAAGACTTATGCAGGTTGACCATTTCGTGATAGCTCTATTTAGAAAAGAGTATTTCCGACTCGTTTTTTGTTTTAGATACCTTACTTTGTATTTGTGATCGCGCCTACCCATATAATCTCACTCCTCTACTCTTTCTTTTTTTCCTCAATGGCAGAAATTTCCATGAATGTCTTAAAAAACACATATATACTTAGAAGGTCAGGAAACATGGATAATGAAACGATAAGTAGGAGGTGCAAACCTTGAGGTGGGGTACTCCGTAAGCGCCCCAGCGTCCACTTCCCCTCTGTTCACACCTTTTATCAATTAGAGCTGGAATGGAATAAGCACTAAATGAATGGCATTCGTTCTTGTTCGAGTACGCTCAGGTACTTCAGGGATAGCTCTGTTTCCACAAATCACAGTCATGTTGACGGAATTCCTCCCACACCTCCCCAAAAGGCCCACTGGTACATTTAGACGTGTAGTGTATGGGACCCTGCCGATAAGTGTTGTATTAAAGAATTAGAAAAGGTGCAGCGAAAGGCGATACGTTTTGTATAGAATTGCTACGATAAATCAGTGAGCGGCACTCAGATGCTACAGGACGCAAAATGGGAATCATTGGAAGTTAGAAGAGTCCAACAAAGGATCAATTTACTGGATAAATACAGAGAAAGCACGTTTAGAGATGATGTAGCGGATATAATGCGTTCACCATGCTACATAGGCCGTTCCGATAATGCGAGAAAGATCAGAGAAATAGATGCCAGAACGAATAGATTCAAGAACTCATTCATGTTCGTCATGATTCTGAAACGTATTTGCCGACCAAACTCATCTAAGATTATTTATAAAGCATTTTTACAACAAATGAAGAAATATACAAATCAAGCTGTGTTCAGAAGAATTATCGGGACGCATAAAATTCCGCGAGGGACGCCAGAAAGAATATCGAGTTTTCAATAGAATGGAACAACCGCCATATATCCCTCCCTATATTGCGGACTTTCACTTATGTGAAAATAAGGGATTCGAAAGAAATATAAGCGTAAAATACGAATTCAAAGATCATTGATGCCATGCTGTCTGCTTTTATAGCCGCTATAACTTTATTCTTCCAAACTTAAATATTCCCTTCTTCCTTTAACGCCTGGGTAGACCTTTCTTTTATATTTTGATAGCCATTTTCATGAATGTCTTTCCCAATCTTTGCCAAAAAAGATTCCATTTTAATATTCGGGCTCCCCCTGCTTTTATGGCCTCTGTATGCTTCTAGACCATCTATATCATATATATTTTTGTCTCTCTCTTCTACGAAATGTTATAATTTGAGATAAAACAAGCTGCTGCAAAAATTGTAGCAATGATATTTCCGACTCTTACAGCAATGCTTTTGATATTATACAGTTGCTAATCTCCGTGAATGCCTTTCCGATTACGGTACTTCGAAACCACTTGACTCAATACGGTTTTTTTTGAAAGAACAAATAAATACAGAGTAGCAGTTAGTGTTGAAATATATATTGTACGGGGACCATATCGTACCGAAAATAGACGCAAGAGATAGCACATTAAACTCTACTCTACTCTAGAGAACATAAACACCATAGCTGACAATATCAGATGACGAGGAAAAAACTACCGAAGATGGTCTACGCTAGAGTACGAGAGAAAGATAATGGTAGATTGTATACGATTATCGGTTTCAAACAGAAATGTACATGCTAGAGATCGATGGCTTGTCGATGACTTGTAATTTGGTACTTGAAACAAATGGATGTGAAATCAAAAAATCAAATTTTTCGTTTGGGAAATTCGTATCGAGCATAATTTTTAACAGTGACGAACCATTCTTCCGCCTTGCTACTCGACCTATTTTTAATATTTGAAACGGAAATGTAAAGTTACTTTCCACTTATCTGAGATAAATATTATTGGTCCACCCGTTGCGGTTATGCTCATGACAAACATTTTCCTTAATCCTACTCATAGCTGAATCTGCCATCGGATATTTTTTACCAGAGCTACTTTTTGCGTCTCTATGCCGCATTTTGCTTCCTCCCTCTGCTCCTCATGATTACTTCCTATCATTATATCTGCCATTAGATTCTGTCTGTATCCCTCACTCCTTTTTCTTCTTTCTCTTTTTCTCCAAACAGTTCTGAGAAAGTGTTCCTTCTTGTTCACGTTCCTTTTTCTCTCATAGATCTCATTATGACTTTCCTTTATTTCTTCTCTCAAAAATACAACATTTTTTCTTTTCAGTTCCTATAATCCTTTTTATTCCTCACCAATTTTGCACTTCATAATTGTCTCCCACTTTTTGATCATTCAGGATTGTACTTATATTTAAGATAAATGTTTTTCAAAAAGCAGATATCTTCCACCTCCCTCGGCCTCTTTTTAAAGTTATTTTTCTTTCCCCTAAGATATCCGTTAATTCTTTTTTATAGTCAAGCAAGAGGTGTTTTTCCAACAAAATTCCTAATACAATTCATTTGCAACATAATTCTTGAGTAGGGAAAGGCCATTTACTAAAGTACTGAACTTCTAATCACGTGGCTCGTCATAAATGAACAATTTACCGCTTTAATCTAGTGGCTGTTTGACGAAAATTAAACATTTAAATCTGCACCAAAATTCGTACCATACGAACCACCACTCTCCATTCATTAAGGATGTAAACACAAAGCGATTTACCATTATCTCATGTTTCTTTCTATCGCAAAAAGAATTAAACTGATTTGCTTCCCTATTAGTCCCTCTAAATTATGGCTAACTGTCGGATAGGTAGAAGAAGACCAGGAATCACATAATACCTGTTACGTCTCATTAAAACAAATTTTCTCTGAACTTGTTGAACAAATATAACCTGTCTAGTAATAATCTCTTTTCTTCCGAGGATTCCGTCATGTACTAGAGAGTATTTTCGTAGGAATTACTGTTTGATATTTGCGATCTATTAACAAAACGCACTCTCCTGTGCTGCACCTTTCCGGCAGAAGGATGGAGATTTCATCCGCAGAAATTCGTATGCATACCGCATATTCTAGATGAGGCATCTTTGAATTTAACATAGAGATCTACATTCAGCTTTAGTAGCAAAGAAAATTTAGAACGGCCAATCAAATTTTCGTTTTTTATTAAATTTCAATATCGAGGAATAATTTATATTCGTCTAAAAGACTGAAGCATTAAAAGAATGCCTTGTGTTCTTCTACTTTGAAACATTTTTGAGGATTTCCAAGTTATTTATTGACATGATATTCATTTCAGCAAGGCCATTTCTATGGATTTTTCAACTAACATTTTTCTATAGACGTTTCTTAAAACGACGAAATCGCAAGTATTGCTCCCCAGGAGCATCATTATCAAAGGGAGTTATGGATAGACACAGCGTCGTGCCAGGATCAGCTCTTAGTGTTCAACTTGAAAAGGGGTTAAAGTTCTCACAGCAAGTGCTATGACTTCGCCTTATTTCTCTTCCTAAAATTTTTGCATCAAACGAAACGACGACACAAAACTTTACGATACTCAACTCCATTATAAGTTCGCACTTGTTTTTATGCTCTAAAACTTGGGCTCACAACGCATAGGAATCCCTTTAACTCTCGTTGTGGAAAACAAATGTTTTGATAATTTAGCAAAAGTAGGTGAGGTTAATGGCAACCATAAATGGAATTGTCTGGATGGGTCGGAAAGCGTTATTTCTGTGGACTCACAATATGCAGATCAAAGACAAGCCAAGAAAACAAAATTCTAGACACGCGGATTATATGCGAGGTGTAAGCATCTTCACGATTTTGGAATTTTGACAGACTCGCTCAAAGGATGCTAATAAGCCATTCATTCTCCTTGGTTGCAATCTCAGCTGTATTAACAGAAAATCTAAAGAATAACATGTTTTCCTATATTTTAGGTGAAATTTTTCTGCGTTTACATAATTGGAATCAATCATTTCGACCTTACATCGATGAAATGATTGATATTAGGATAAATAAACAATTCTTTTCATAATCTATCACACGCCTATTGTCCTTTTTGCTAATTACTTACCCTTTTTTAATATTAAAATAACAAAATTGGAAATTTTTGCAGTTTCAACTAAAAAGAATAACAGAAAATGAGAGGAGAAGTAGAAAAAAATAGTTATACGACTTGGTAAAGATTGCAAAGTTTTTTAAATTTATTCAGTTATGGCTGTACACGAGGTATAGATTTACTATGCCAATTTATTTACATTTGCTGAATATTTTTCTTCTTTAGAATCCCGGCTCTTTTCAGCCATAGGCAACTCATTTAAAAATAAAATTAATATGTCCAAGGGTGACTTCGTGGAACTCAACACACATCTTAAAAGAAAGAGGTTTTTATTATTTATTGCCTGAAGACGTCAATTCGTTGAAAAAAACTAGTCAAAGAAAATCTGCAGTAGAAATTACGAAGTATTCTTTCTATTAAGAAGCAACACATTTTTGCGACAGTAGCAATTTCTCTGGCACAAAATTTAAAGAACGATATTTTACTTTACATTGTTCTAATATACTGTTAAATTCTTAATATTCAGACACTCGCACTCTGCTACTCAATGCTGGTATCAGCATTTGGTTGCTAAGCTTGCGCCCAGCAGTTGAGCTCTAAGAGTGTGCTCTTAACATAAGTTATTTACGTTACAGTCTGTATGCTTAGAATTCGAGTAAAACCTGTTAGATGTGGAGGAAGCTGCGGGTAGTAGATAGCAATCCATAAATATTGATTTAATGACATCAGAAAGGTTTTTTTAATTATGAAGAAGTAGGCTCAAATAGTGCCTCAACGTTTACCAAGTATTTCAGCGCTCTAAAAATTCCTACCAGCAAGGTCGAAAATTTGAAATTTAATTATTCTTTTTGCAAAAGATGTTAGTTTAAATTATGAAATGAACTTATTTCGTAATTTGACAAATCTAATTAGAATGTGTACACCTATCATCAAGTTTATTCCGGTTGATATTGCGTTAAAGCCAAGGAAAAACAAACATGAAAGAAGTCTGACTGGACCAGGACTTGAATCTGCAATCTTTCCCTTTCCGGGCGGATGCTTTAGCCAATTCAGCTACTGAGCCAAATTATTATCTCACACCGTTCAGGGAGAAAGTTTAAGATTCCTGGTTCGAGTCCCGGTTTTACCAGACTTTTTTCATGTCTAATTTTTCTTGGCATTTTTCCTAGGTGCACGCCTTTGTGTGCAGAGTCAAACTACATCCTTTTAATTGTGGATTTGGTATTACATTTTCAGCCTGGCTAGGAAAATAATTAAAGCTTTCTTTCGTCATTTATGTCTTTGAACAGAATTCCGATATACTTTTGCATATTTTCCATTCCCTTCAAAACGTATCATCAGAGATAATATACAGATTTTTTTTACTTCCGATGGGAAGCCGATAGATTTCTTGAATTTTGTTTCATTTAGAGATTCCATATCCGAACGTTTTCTTGTAGTTTTCGTTCAGAATAAATTTTTCCTCCCACTTTCTTTCGCTTCCACTACTTTTATCCATATTTCTCGCTTATTTTTAACCGAGCGAGAGCTCCATTGCCTTATCAGTATTCCGGTCGCACCACGCCGTTTATCTTTCATTGTGACCATATTTCCCAGAGAGGAAAAAAAAACACTTCTACAATCCCTTCAATATATCACCCGATATTTAAATTGCATTTGTACCAATATCTTTTCCTTTCTTGCTGGAAACACATATTTCAATTGACACCATGGTCGCCAAAGATATCTCTGGCATTTCCATTCCACTTGAACTCAGAGGTTAAGTATCCCAACTCTATATTTCAATTAATAAATGCTATAGAAGGTTTTATATCCGTCGAAGCAATTTATCTTGGGTGCGTTAAACGATTGTCCGATTTTTTGTTCTAGAAAACGGATGCATAGATGTCAGGATGCAATAATTGGCCACTGAACTCGTAATTACCTCTTCATTCTTTACTGACCGATTAAAACATTTCGTAAATATGAACTCAACGGAAGTAAGTAAGAAATCCATTACCTTGCGACAGTTACAATATTGGATAAGTTACTCATCGGAACCGAAACATTGTGCATAGGCCATACATCATATAGACTTAATCAAATTTGTAACGTACTTTGTATTATTCTTTGAGTTTTGTTGATATTTCTTCCACGTTCTCTCTTCTTTAACTTCCTGCTGTTTTCACTGAGTTGAAACCGAAATAACTACAAATATTACCACCGAACGCAGTCGCACAATAATGGATCGTTCAAAATCGATTAATTATTAATCCAACATAAGGATAAGATATTACGTAAATGCAGAAGCATGCGATATGAAGTGAAACAAATATGTTTATGGTTTGGCATTTATAAGTTTGTACAGCTCAAGTGCATTGCGAGAAGCACAGTTAAAAGTTCATCAATTCACCTCTAAACAACTCCAAAGAAATATCGAACTTTTGCAGTGTATCCTCTCTCACTCTAGTACCACTTAGTTTCTCGGCGGCGCATCACCTTTAATCACAAACAGTATCTGAATCCACCTCGTAAAATACGCCTACAAATTGCGTCATCAAAAAAATCGTTCTGTTTTCCAATTTTTAATGTAAAGGGCAGGAGAAGGAGGTAGGGGGAGAGGATGCCACAAGAAGCGTAAAAAAGGTAACCCTTGGGAATGAAGGGGAATAATGAAGAAGCACAAGATGGCCCTCGCGCGCATCCCCAACGAAACCAACCTAAGTAATGATACTCCTCGGCAAGGAAAAAATCGTTTCCCGGATATTGGTTCCCGAAATTTTATGCTCCTCTCTCTCTCTCTCTGTTTTGCTCTTTCCTCTTCCGTGGAGGGAGCGCATGTATTTTTGTCGGGAGCGCTCTTGGAGCTAAACGCGAGTTTTATAGATCTGCTTCTATATGTGCATCTTTCCTTCGGCAAAGCCCATCAAAGGCAGTGTAGGAAATCGCGCTAGCAGATGACGTTGGTTTTTCCGAAATGGGCACCGGGAATGGAAGGTGTTGGAAAGCTTTAAAGCTGCAAACTACATAGGTCCCCGAGGAACAAATTTGAAGTGCTGTGAGGTGGATGTTAGAGATGCAGAGGCGAACGTAAGTCACGAGGAATTGAATTAGAGCAAGCGAAAAATGTCAGGTACTGCCTTGCATTTCCAGCAGAAATCGAATAGCTAAAGTTGAATTGAAAACGTGGTCGCGACTCAAGCAGATGAAAATCACTTACGCTCAGTCGTTTACATTTTATTTAATGATAATTAAATTTCAATTTATTTACTTGTTTTGGCAAACATACCATTTTCAAGTTTTCATTTTTCCCTCCATTTAATGTACACACAATCAGATTTCTCCACGTTATAACACATTGCATACCAAATCAAGATAGAGGTTATCCTTAGGGCCTCCGGATATCCCTGGAAGTGCGTTCGCTGAAACCAGTTCCGGGTTTGATTCCCGGTGGGGGCTTACGTGCGAAATGACCTAAGCTGTCGAAGCACTTTTAAAATAATTACCAATTTTTCAGCCTGACCACTCCCCCTTCCCACTTATGGTTACCATATGTCTCCGAGGACCCTTCCCCACCCTTTTTGGTCCCATATATCTTCTTTTCTTTCCTTGGCTTCACATTCCAGTGCCAGCAGATGAACTAAAAGTTCGAAACCATTGGTCACTAGAGAAATATATTTTGTGGAAAGGTGTAAATGATTAGCATCAATTTCTACTTCGATAGAACTTATCCTTTAAATATAATGGTTTAGCGGACGGATGGAACATTTATCCATAAGGAGGCCGCGTATTCCATTCGGTCGCATATGAAAGGACTTATGTAAAACCATGAGGCCGCTCTTGAGCTGCGTTTTGCATACGTTCAAATATTTTAACATCAAAACTGTAGGCTATAAAATTTTTAAAAAACCCTTCCACTAGCTATATATTCATCCATATTTCTACTGTGTAAATACAAAGTTGAAATCTCACGTACACTGGAAAAGGTAACGGTGTTCGCAATAATCGATGGATTCCGAGAATAGTATTCTCTGCGAATACGGTAAATCATTCGTTAATTAAATCATGAACACCATATTTAGATAAATATAAACTTATTTTTGATTATACCACATTCTCCGTTCATGAAAAAAATTATTTTTAAACGATCCACTTCGAGTGAAAGCACAGCTTCGCGCATGAATTGATTTAACTAATCGTTTATAAAATACAGTTGAATTCGCGGGAACGGTCTGATGCGACCATTCCAAAACTCGGAATATCACTAAAAAATTATAACATTTACACGATATTCGGATAAAATAACATTTATTTTTCAAAAATACCATAAAATGAACTGCTTGAGCGTGAATTTCAAATAATAATGTTCGTCGCATTCACCAACAACTCGCAGCTTTCGGATACACATTACGGTCAGAAAATTAGAAAAATATTACGATAAAAGAATATTAGATAAAATATAGCAGGAAAAGGATAATAATGATGGAGGTTGCAATTATGGCTCATCTGGTGCTATCTATTACTTATACAAGCGATGTAAAGCTAAAATCTGTGGCAAATATCCACGCACTCGATGAACAATGTCTTTATTAATAATGTTCTTTATAGCATGTAATAAGAAGTGAACAAAATAAATGGCATTATTCAACACCCTCTATGATAGTACTTTTCATTTTATTACAGCCATGATCAACAATGAAACAAAAGTAAACGGAAGATACGTTTTCCTCTACCCTGCAAAAACAGACGAATGAAAAGAATCCCATTGAAGATGTGGAAGTAGAAACTATACCAAAGATACGCATGGTTAAAGCAATTTTAATGGACTTCTCAGTTTCGTGAGTGGATTACTGTTGAAATTGAAATCAAAGAGAGAATATCTTGTTTATTCACTCCTTTTTCAGGCCTTATGAGAGAGAGGGAAGAGTTAGATGGATAAAGATCCAAATTATAGACATAAAACAACACGCACTGAGCTAATAACTATCCTTTTCAGCGAATACCCGAGCGCCCTTATTCACAAAAGCATTTCGTAGATTAGCGGGCTCGCACGGGGGATAAAGGTTCTTTAGCCTAAGGAGGTGGGAGGGTTAGGCAGGCGGGGATGGGAGTAATGCTCAGTTAACTGCATAAAAACCTATTCCGTAGCGCAACGGTGTCTCTGCTACGTGGCATGGGTCGTATGGGTGGAGGAGGTCGGGAAACGGGAGTTAGATATGGAAATAAATATTCGAATGCAGAAATGTACGGAGGAAAATCGATATGGAATGGCAGAGTAGTTGTACGTGAGCAACCGTAGGCAATAGAGAAATAAATGCGATAACCATGTTGCAATATCTAGAGAGAGAGAGAAAACGATAGAGAGGATGTGACGTCAACACCATAGCTTCTGGCTGCGAAAAAAAAATAATGGCGGAGTAGAAATTCAGATATGGGAAGGAGTAAAGGTGTAAGAGTTTAAGTTATGTCTTACTATCTATAATCGCTCTTCATTTTGGCCTCGAATATGTCGTTGTGGTAGTGGCCAATGAGGAGATAGCGGAGAATGGAAGTCTATCACGCGAATTTAATTCAGTCGCTATATTCTAGAATCAATTTACGTTATCTATGCTTACTGAAACCTTTTTATATAATCAGGTGTTCGTTCGGTAAATTTTCCAGCTCCGCGTTAAAGTTATGTATTCGAAGCTGGAAAACGTTTTATCTTTCGTAGTCGTAAAAACGTCATCATATTCAGGTACACTCCTTCATTCACGGTTACGGTTACATACTCGAATCACAAATGATCCTGAAAAGGAGCCAGTAGATTCAAGAAAAATAAAGCTACGTGAAATGAGTAAGAGATATGTTTCGAGCCCTGGAATATGGTGAAATATTATTAGTATTAGTATTTTTTTTATTGATGTTGCTTCGACAGCTTAGGTCAAGTTGCACGTAGACTGCACCGGAAATTGAACCCGGGACCGCTTCAACCGAAGTTAAACGCGTTGCCCACTTGCCTATCCGAAAGCCCGAAATATTTTTATCGTTGAATGGATTCGCCTATACCTTGAATGCCTTGATAAGTTCCGTATTCTAAAAAATAAAGGAAAGGTCGTATTGATTAAGGAAAGGTTTGAATACTTTGCAGGATAAAGTCCTGCGGCTGATCCCTAAGGAATTACAAGTGTAAAAAATAGCGACATAGCAGAGGGATTCGAAACCAGGTCTCCCACTTTCTGGGCAGGTGTTCTAATCACTGAAATACCATGCCGCATTTCTTCCACACTACCTGCCCGGAAAGTGGGAGACCTGGGTTCGAGTCCCAGTCATGTCGCCATTTCACACTTGTTATTACTTTAAAGGTCGTATCCTTAATTCCAAATATTTTACATTTCACAAATGCTACATATCTTGAAAACACTGCATAAAGCTGTATTAATAAAAATTGAAAGATGCCTTTATAAGAGTCCAACTACAACCCACCAGCTTCAATTTTTTTTCGGGTTATTTTTTGTTACTATAAAGTGAGAGATATAAAATGCATGTCTGTGGTACTGCATGATTATTCCGATATTTTTCATCATCAATCTTTCATATGGTTTGAATAAAATGTGACGCCGCATTGAAGTACTCTACCGCATCCGATATTCCATTCTGGTAGTATTCTGTTATATGATGTTCTGTTAAATGTGAACAACGACTTTAACGGTGTAATTCTTTCTCATACTCAATACTCACTACAAAAACATAGGAGCATAAATTGAGGGTTTTCATGTACTAATAGTATATAATTCTAATACTTATTTCACTTTGGTGCATAAATTGAGGGTTTTCATGTCATGGATGTTTTATTTGAAGGTAGGTCAAGCATTTTTCTCAAGCATAAAAAGTTATGGTTATGGCTTTAGCCTTAGTCATCCCCAATAAGCTATACAACATTTCGAGTTGAGTCGAGTAGTTGAGTATCGATTTTAAAGAGTTGCCACTTTTCAAGAGCATGAGCAGCATTCGAAACTGTACTCGGCGGTCATAAATAAACGCCATCTTAGAGTAATACGTATGACAAGACTCGTACTCGTCACTCTTCATTTACCAAAGAACATTCTGTTCTAATCATAGATAATTAGATTCCCATTCCTATTCCTATTCATTCTTGGCTAATCTTAAAATTCTAATCGGGAACTTCTTTTAAGGAACTTAACAACAGGGCACGATAACCAGGCTATGTTGTAACAAGGAGCCATAAACACTGAATTTCTTCGTGGAAAGAGTGGAAAGGCCTATGCAAATATTTCTTCTTAGATAGGAGGAAATAAACCATTAAATTGTCTGAGAAAGTTCTGGAACCTCTTCTCCGATCTAGTAGAGTCTTCTTAAAAAGAATAAAAAATACTAATAGAGTGTTGATTTAGAGTAAATTAAATGCTAAAAGGGTGATAAAATTCTAGTAGTTATTAACTATTCTGTGATTTTAGATGTGATGAGGATGTTATAGTTAGTATTTGTAAATGTTTATGATACGTTAATTGGTGCCTTATGTCACGACCTGCCTTAGGGAGGTTTTCCTTCTCAAATAGGGTGGTCACTAGGCACAGAACTCTTCCCCCACACTCAAGTTAATCATGAGGTTTCTCAACTATACCTTTGTTGTATCTTTTGCGTTATTTTGGCGTTTTTATTGAAAATTTACAACCGATCTATGACTACCGTAATTATGATTATGTGTTCGGTTGCCAATTGTATAAAGTTCCACACTGCAGTCTTTTCAATATTATTAACATATTTACACGCAAAATCAATCGATTTATCAATTTTAAAAGCATTTAATCATTGAAAAGACCTGATGATGGAGTTAAAAGTACTGAAAGCAGACGAATCAAATACTCTCTCTGCTCAAGTGTAATACCATTAACTTTTGTATATATGTGAGGAGGTTAGATATAATTGAATGGGGGTTTCTTACATTTTGGACCAAGTTTTTCCGAATGTCTCTACTGAAAATGTGCTTTCTCTACTCAGATTCCTTATCGTTCTTTACATGGCGATATCAAGGTTATCATATTCCACCTGATTTCCATTTCAAAGCCGTGAAGGATATAAGGGACTTTCCGTATTCCCCATCCTAAACACTTTATCATTTTGAATGATAAGATTAGAAATAATTGGTCGTGTAAAATTTCCATCATATTGACATTTAGAGCCGTGAAGGATATAAGGGACTTTCCGTATTCCCCATCCTAAACACTTTATCATTTTGAATGATAATATTAGAAATAATTGGTCGTGTAAAATTTCCATCATATTGACATTTAGAAAAAAACTATTTCAGAAAAGTAAACTAAGGTTTTCATTTGAAAATAGAATACCTTTTCACATTCAAATCATTCCAGCTCTCCTTTGAAATTCGATACTTTATCCAAACATTTGTTGTTTTCGATCAATTTTCTGAAAGACACGGTGTCAACATACCTCATTATCTTCTTTAGTCCCCAAAAGAAAAATCCATCATCAAATTTAGGTTTTCATATTTCGTTGTTAATATCATGACATAAATCTCATTGCTTAGAATAGACAGAATTCTATTATTATATCAGTCTCGTGAAAAAAAAGCACGAGACAAATATAATAATCTAATATTTTCCGAGAGGTAATGAATTAATTTTTAAAACACATAATAACATGCACTATTCTATGACTGGTAGTTTGTAGTGATGTGTAACTTCGTGGTAGCTGAGGGGACAGCAATTTCCGAAATTCCAGGATTCGCTTTCAGCCACTTTTTCAACCGATACACATTCATCACTCTCTACCATGGCTTCAATACGCTAACCTTTCTATAATCACAGCCAACAGATGTCTCTATAACTCAATTCAGCTTATATGAAAATAATTAGGTAGAAAGATATTTATTACAGTAATGTAATTTGTAATGTTAATAACCATAGTGAACCTGATATTTCTTTTGTAAATTGGTCTTATCCGATGTAATATTAATTACAAATTAAACTTTAAGAATTATGGTCTTCTATAGAAATAGAATGCCAAAGTTAATACAGAATGGAGTATAATATATTTAAGGATTAATTTTGATCGTTATGTCAATAATCTTTTACCTGTTCATCTCTTTACCTTCGACCAGTAATATTTATATTCAAAGAAGGTTTTAATAATATTTAAATTTACTTAAATACGATTTCCATCGTCGGCGTCAACTGTGAATCTTATCATTTGAAAATACAGCTCACCTGTAAATGCCCATTGGAGGGTGGTAGGGACTAGCTTGGCCACCACTGCTTTAAGGTCCTTATCATCCTTGAATTCACACTCATAATTACGACAGAATAGTGCCTCGATGAAAATTCAAGTTATTTAAGTACTCTTTTAGAAAACCCTACATATGATGTATAAATACATGAACACATACAGAAGTAAAGTCTTTTCTATTTCAACAGGTTAAGAACCCCTTGTCTATGTATTTACGAGGAGATGAGCGTAAATCAAATTTAAATAAAATACGATCTACTATTTGCAAACATTTTCTTTAAATAAAAATGGTGGATCGATATTTTGGAGAAAAATTTGCTTATAGCGAGGAGAGAAGTTCAAGGAATAACAGATACGACGAATAGCGACATGACTGGGACTGGAACTCACTGGAATCTTCCCAAAAGTGTGAAAGAGATGCGGTAGTTCAGTGGTTAGAATACCTGCCCGGGAAGAGGGAGACCTGGGTTCGAGTCCCAGTCATGTTTCTGTTATCACATCTGTTATTTCTTGGGTTTTAGCAGCAGGAAAGATGAATAACATAGCGGCTCTTCCTTGCTATGTTATTCATCCTTCCTTAATTTGAGGAAAGAAGTTTTTGAGAAGAAAGAACATTTTGTTGAATAAGTAACGAGAATGAAAATATTTTGTGATTTAACGAATAATGAATTATAAAAGATAAAGAAAATTTCATACGTCTGCGTCATATGTTATCCGACTTTTGGAGTGTCTTATACCGGATACGGTAATTGAATTACATGAGCTTGAAATTTTTCGAAGGGGGTTGAAAATGGAATTTCTAATAAAATGTGGTCAACATTAACCCCCAGTTTAATGTTTGTGAACAAGAATCAACCATTTTACTGTGCTGGACCAAGCAAAATTTCAACATCTGAGCTAAGGAAAAACATTCTGGAATATTTGGTCATCCTTTAAGATTTCGGTCAACATTGCGGCGTTTTTTAATATTTTGGCATATAAACACGCATTAAAATCAAATAGGCATTGAAAAACGGCTTAAAGGATAATTTAGTGTAGCTATAAAATGCTTAGATATAAATTGGAACGTGTCGGTGTATTTTAGCATTGTAAATGTCAATGGCAGGTTTCGCGGGTCATTTGTCATTTCTCTCGGAATAAAACAAACACGTCGCCGTGTCGATTTTTCCCCGCCACCGCATCCATTCATCTCTAGGAGTAGACACGTATCCCACCGCGTTTCGTTCTATTTCTCTAGCGATGTTATAAATCACTTTGCGCCTTGGAGACGGATCCCCTTCATTCGGTTTGTCTTCCGCCCCCTCCCGTAAACCGATCAGCTGCCGCTGCACCACGAAGCGAATCGCGACGACATAACTGTTGCGGGCGACGAGACACCTTGAGACTGCCGCTGACAAAATGCTGAGTGCCTTTTCAGGATATACATCCCGCAATCGTGTGCTCTGATTTAGTTGCGTACCCGTTCGTCTTATTTTCGTGCAACCAGGCCCGGCTCAACCTTAGGTGCAAAGGTTTATCTGGCCCCACTCTCTTTTCCAAATCCGAGTCCATCAGTATAACGCCACGTATTTCATACGAGTAATGTAATTTTGATGGGATTCAGAGCAATGTAATATGAAATGTTCTAGCGTTTATTTTTGCAATTTTAACATTGTCATGGTTCAAAGGCTTATGGTTAATATTAGCCTTATCTTCTTTTCTTCACCAAAACTCCTAACATCTTGTCTCAATCGTTGCTAATAATTGATTCCTCTACTTCTTCATTCCTGACTTCACACGAGTCGATGTTCATGGCACATGTTTGATTAAACAAAAATGTAAGCTTGGTAATGGATACATTAAGAATGATTTGTTTCAGCCACCGTGGTCTAGAAACCCATTTACACTTGGGCCGGCCCCTGCATGCAATCGTCCTGCTTGTCAGATATCTTTTTTAAGTTTCCTTAGGCTAATAGTTTAACGATCCATCAAAGTCCTTTTCATTAATTGGTGGTAACTATCAAAGCAATAGCCACCCTTGAAGAAGGAAGCTTTGTTTCCGAAATGCGCATAGGGTAAGTCTTAGAAATCGGTAATCCGAAACTTCCCGTTTGTCTGCGAACACAAGTTCCATCTGCCAACATACGGCTTATGAACTGTATTTAAATCTGTAATTCCTCAGCAGCCATGTTCCAATTTTCTCTCCTTTCATCTGATATGTAATAAATTTTAGACCCTCTAGAGTCTAAGGAAGCGCGCCGGGTGGACGCAATCATACGAGCATTCGTATAATCGATAAAAACATAATATAATTAATCTTTATATAAATAATTTACTATGTCAGTATGCATATCCGCCTAAAACTCGCGCATTTGTGGTCACTAATGTTTCAAATTTCATATTATTATAATTCAGCCCCCTACTGACGAATATTAGTTTCTTTACTCTTTATCTTCAGAATATTTCGATTCAAATTCGACTCCAAAGAGTTTAGTATATCTTCCGTTAAGTATACTCGTAAAATCTAGTTTCACTGCCAACAGCTTGTATTTCTTTCGTAGTAGTAGAATTAAGTTTAGGCGCTTCAACTACAAGGTTATTTGCGCCTATGCTTTGCAAATTCACTCCATATTTCTTTCGTAAAAATAAATTTGGAATAATGACCGTAAGGTAGTATTAGAAAGCCAAACTTTGAAATGGTTATTTATATCGTTGGGCTTTGTTTATTGCTTGAACTCGTACGAAATTTTAAGAAATATTCGAGAATATCGAATTGTGCTTTGACCTCAAAATGTATGCGTTCTTGCATAACATTTTTGTAGGCAATAAAATTGAAGTTTGATTCGCTCTACCTTTCCAGCATTCTTACTACAATTTTTCAGCCATTCTGATAGCTCACCAGAGTCCCCTCATATTAGAATAAAATCGACCAAATCTGGATAGGAAAAATCTAACGTCTTACGACCATGTACGAAATATTCCCTTGATTTTACGACCCGAGTAAATTACCAAGTGCACTCATACTGCAATCATAAATCCTTCTGCTAGGGTACTTCTAGACGCATTCCTTCGCAGGCTCCGTAAACTTTGAGAAGGGCAGCCTATTTCCCCATTGCTCAGGTACTCTTTTACTCATTCCCCTCGGAATGGCTAATGCTATACTAAAGTCAAAAGCGGGCGCTGTTTAACACACCATTTCCCGACGCTTCCCCAAGCATTTACGGCGTCACACTAAAAGTTTTGAGCAGTCTTTGCGTATGAGCGGGAGTATTCGGAGAAAATCCTTTCTCGAAAAGGTTTAGTGGAATCATTCGCGGAGAATTTAAACGAGGTCAAAACTGTTTGGAAGAACAAGTGTTTCGGTAGACTTGGGTAGTCTGAGAGTGGGTGCCCGTCCGCATTACTGGAGAAAAAGGCAGGGGGAGAAAGCTAGATTCAACCCAGATTTGCGCATGATATTCATGAACGAAAGCATCCAAAGAGACTTTTGACGGATTTAGCCACTCTCTGAGAGTGGATTTCAACAAAGGCTTCCCTAAAGAAAAAGTAGTTTGATGAAATGACTAATTCCTTTGTCCTCTGTTTGCGTTGGTCCCTTCCGGTAGATTTTTAACCCTCTAAACTTCGAAACTTCAAATGGCAAATTTTTATTTGGGTAGTTTGCTCAGTAAGAATTACATTGATTAGCAAGTTTCTAGATATATTTTGCCAGTACAACTTGCATTTAACGCAATTAAATAAGATCGGAGAACAAGACTCAACCTACATACGATAATAATTATACACAGTTTTGAATATACAGTAAACAACGATAGTAATGTATATGTAAGTTATGATAAGAAGCCACTCAAGAAAAGAATTTCAAAATAGTTCAATATTTATAACTGTATAGTGTAGTAGTTAGTTAGACACATATAGTGAAATTAAGAATATAAAAATGTTGAAAGAGAAAGAATTTAATTAAAAGTCAAAAACTTATAATGAGCGTGATGATTATTAGGAAAAAGCATATTTGTAATAATTTTACTATCGTAGCTCAACATCCGATTGATCAATGTGTAAACACGAAAAGTAACAAATGTGTCTCAAACCCGCCATTACAATCTACATTTAAAATGCACTGTAACTAATGTTAACTTTATGGTCCGCTTTGATAATTTTCAATTAGAGCTAGAATGAAGATTATGGTTAATCTCCTATATTTATAATGGCTTATCATGGAGATTAACTACAATCTTCACTTCGATCCTGGCAAAATAGTGCCTATTAACCGGGCCCGAAAGTGTGCATTAGCTAAAGTCTACTTTAAGAATACATTGTAACACCTAGCCTTAGCTAACGTTTTACAAATGATTTCTAAGAAATACAATTTTTTCAATTCCAAGGTTTGCGCCTAAAAAGTTGATCTTAGACATTAAGCAGAACTTCTTATCTAGTTTACCGTATTAATCTCCTATGCTCGCAATTTCGATGGTTTCACCATCTTAAGATTATAAAATTTTAATATGGCATTAATCAATATTGAATCAAGTGAAAGGATTTTTTAATTTTCTCTTGGACTCTAAGCTTCTCGTTTCCTTATTTTTTATTTAAGACTGAAATTTTCTAATGTATTTGTGAACTTACCACACATTTTGAGCTAAATTTGGAGCATATGAAAGAGAAAAAGAGCTTTGATGGTACTACCCAGTACTTACATTCCCATTATTCTAATGACACTACGCCTCCAATAAAAATTTAAGAAATGTTTGAAGATTCCTCATCCTATATCTTTCGCTAGTAAATAAATACCGAACGGAATGAAACCTCTGGATGCACAGTGAGATTGTAAGCTTATGGCCTTTTCTGTTTCATTATACACATGAGTAACATCATATTTCAATGTCTTGGAAATTCTACAAAACTATGTCGTAGTGTTTATTTTGAAAACGTGGCTTTTTTACATATTGGTGGGTTGCTTACAACCCTCCGTGGTGGAAAGCATTATCATAGGAAACATAGGTGGCGCTGACTAAATCTATAACGGGGAAGCTGCCCCCTTGACATAGGTTTTTACCATTTTCTTCCAGTATCAAAGGCATTCTGCAAAAGATTATGAAAGATTCGACCGTCGTTAACATTTTCAGCGCTCGGAAAGTTCGTAAGGTAAGCGTAACAATTTTGACACGAGTGTCCCTTATCGTTCTCGAAAACTCCGTTTTGTTTCATCGTTCCCATGTTTTTTAACGGCGGATCTCCATTGCACCGCGCATATGTTAGGCCGCGTTTTATTTTCGAAGCATTAAAGCCTCTGCTACCTCTTTCCCTGTATCTATTCTTTTGCGTTTGAACGGAGTGACATAAAGCTATTGGAGTTCCGAGCCCATTCACTCATAAGCGTTTTTTCTGCCGGTTCTGCTTTTTTTACAGGAATCTAGTTTGGCAGATCAAAACACAAGGGAAGCGGAGGGAAGTACCACTTTAGCCTTTGAGCGTTGTTATTTGGCTGAACATCAAACACAAGCAGTGTGCTCCGCAAGTAGCGTATCATCTGGTTCTCTCTATTTCTACCGTACCTTAGTACAGTTATAGATCGCATTACTACTGGCGGATGTTAAATCAACCAAAACTGTATAGTTTGTTCAGATATGAATTATTATCTATATAGAAAGCTAAAATTAAAAAATGACGATCGTGGAGAATTCTGTGTTTTACACAAATAAAAATAAATTCCGTATTATTTGTTGTGGGAATTACCTTAGCGATTTTAAGGCCGCATTGGCTTGATTTGGAGTTTTAATCAAAATAATTCCGTCTTCCAAGGGAAATTTTCGACCCCGTTCGTTGTGAAAAGTGAAATTTAATCTGTTTTTTAATCAAGGCAGGGTCTTGTAAGAATAAAATATGTTGAATGAAGGAGTTGGGCCGTAACTCAACATCTACTTGAGAGCAAGAATTAAAATCACGTAAATTAGATTTAAAACTCATCCCTAAAAATTTGATGCTATATGTGTGGTTAACGTTTACGGAACAGCGACATATAGCCTATGATTTCAGATATCGCCTCATTGCAGTACATCGACAGTATCACACACAAGATATCATTCCTCGTATTTTCCATCATTTCTTCGTTTTTTTGGACTAAAATAAAACAAGACGAGAAATTCCAACAAATTTTATCTTTTGTGCTATGTTATCTTTTGATATTTAGATAATTTTTTCTAAAAACAATTTTATATGGATTTCCTGTTTTATCCCGTTCGATATCTTCCGAAATATTTCGACTGTTCAGCACTATATTACAAATCTACCTTCCTGATCAAGATATTCTCACACGCCACGTAAAAAACGTTTCTACATCTACATAAATAAATCTACATAAATACCCTGCAAGCCACCTTCCGGCGTATGACAGGGGGTGTGTCTCTACAGTACAAATGAGAGATGAGGTAATACGAAGTCCTCTTCTTTCCAAAATTTTCTGAGTAAATGTAGAAAATATTGCAATAATTTGGGAAGAAATCAAATATCTAATTTTACTAATAAATGCAAATCAATGTGATTCGACCTTTTTATTTAATAAATGTTCGTAAAAGAAGTAAATCCCCAAAACCATCAAAAACCAGTTGATTTACACCCTAGAATTTTTGGAAGGCACGAGTCGACTGGTTATGATGGTTTTGGTGTTTTAATTCCTTCGCCTATATGCTGTGACCAATGGTAATTCCTATTCTAATCAACGGTCGTTTTTGTCCTGTTTGGGAGTGGATTGAAGCAAAGGTAAGCTCATTTTGTATTATCCAAGTCCAATAGTATTTTAGGCACTAAACAGCGAGAGGCCATATTTGGATTCAATCGACAGCTTTAAAGATTATTTCCCTTTCAATTCAGACAGCTGTGGAAGCTGCCATATTCTCCTTAGAATTCTCTTCGTGCTTACATATATATGGATTTCTCCAAGAAAGCCGATTCTCGGATCGGATCGTCTTATCGAACGAAAAAAATCTCGACGTTTTCCGTCTCTGTCGCTTGACCAACGCGCGATTTTGCCGGAATGCGTTTTCGATCGAAGAAATCTCCCAATACATCCGACGATTCACGCCGTGCCTTCCAATTAGGAGATTAGCCGAAGTCAAAGGCGGGTGGTACAACGACCGTCCAGCAAATGCGGGAATATAATAGGGAACTCCTTCCTTAAATTAGCATTCCGATCTAGCGACTCTAAAGTCAGTGATGCGAGATGGACCCTTGGCGGGAGAAAAGAAAGAAGTACGAATTCCGAGAAGCTCGCATCACCGATTTTACAGTCCTTTCCGATTCTTATCCGCGACGCCCTTATTTCACACTGGGGTCGTTCCGTTTCTTCGCCCCCACCCCCGGGTTATGGTTCCATTCCTCTCCCTTCCATCTACTTTAAATCTCCTATTCCTCCGTCATTTCCTCGAAGAGTCTTCGGCCGATCTACATTTTGATCTTCTTCCCAGTCATTGCTCTCGGTCGTATCTTCCCGACGAAATGTTTCCCCTCTCGCTCTGAAGATGTGCCTCCCTTTCCGCTTTACTCTATAGCCAACTCTTCCCCTTTCGACCCTCTCTGTAAGATGCTTCTGCAATAAAGGTCTCTTTGCCATGTCCTCTCTCTTTTCTTTCCGCTAATGAACCTCGTTCCACCACGATGGTCTTTTGCCCCTCTCCTTTCGCTATCGTCTATTTCACGCGCCCATCTCTGGTCTTTGCGTTCTCTTGAGAAATTCCTCCGTTTTATTTCTCCAACCAGATTTCTGTCTCTTTCTCCGAATTCTTCGTTCTTTCCCGGCCTAATACCCGTTTAAATTCTTGTTCTTTATGGACTATTGGGATATCGTTGTTTTAATTTGCTACATAGCCTACATTTCTTTTGTCTAAAAGACCAGGATGGAGAAAATACATCTTTCATTTGCTTTTCTCTGAAAAAAGTAAACGAAGGATATTCATTTATGGCTGATGAAAAGAATAAGAAACACTTATACAGTAGTGGATTTTGTCATTTATGGCTGTAATGATAATTGGGGAAGTAAAATTTAATCAAAGTTCTCATTCAGGCACGTGATTAAAGAAGATAGTTAGTCTTTGTCTATCTTATCTTAGTTTACCTTGTAGTTGATTGGTTGACTCTACCTCGAACATTATTCTATATGTACGACTTATTCAAATTCCCTTCGGATATAATAGCGCAAGCAGTTTGGAACTAATGATAACTTTTACGTTCAAAATAAGCGTTGGAGCACAAGCGTAGGTACACGCTAACATGAAGCGTGAACTATTAGCAAAATTGTTACATAAGTTGCTGATTCCTACACGCCAAGATAATTCACCTACTCTGCAATCTGTTATTTCTCTCTGTCAAAAGTCTTTAAATTATACCCAGGTCAATATTCCAGAAACTGAATTTCCAAAATATAATCGATATAAAGTTTAAATTAGTTTTATAGAATAAATATATTATTATTATCAACGAAGATATTTGGTCAATTGATTGATTGATTTTTGTTTGCTTTCCATGTTATCAAACAGTAGGGGAGCAAAATTTAATAGCTCGTATAATGGTAATATCACAACGCTTATATTATTCATTCTGACCAGCTATTACAGCAGGCCATTATACGACGATTCATTTGACGTTTGCTCTTATATTACTGAAAGAAATATCCGGAAAGAGAATATAAAATGAATTGAATTACTCATTTGACCGCCCGAAACAGATAAAGCGCAGGCAGTTGGTTGAAAGAGGTCTTTATGGCAATATCGATAAACTTTGTGTTGGATTCCGAGAGGGATTTCTTTCATAGTTATGAAGGCAGAGAAAACTCCTTGTCTGAATGCCTGGATGTTCCCCATAGATAGAACGGAGCACTGTAGCAAGAATCATCAGCCACTCCTACGGATAAACTGAGGAAGTTTTAACCGGCCCTCGGCCTCTTCCCTCCCGTGATCCGGAAGCGGCAGTTTACATATTATGGCGCTGCTTGTATCTCTGTGTAAGTTCTTTCGCGGGCCGCATTGAGATTAGCTCAGTAGTGAGACACGTAAGTGCCATTTCTTCATGCTACTGTCAAATTAAGATTTTATTGAATTAATTACCTAAGATAGGAAGTTCTTGTGTACTGGGGGAACAGGGATGTCATTGGTGCTTTAACTACGTCACAGCCAGCGACATCCTCACTTGTTCTCATTGTTCCATAGGCCTGTTTTTCGGCAGCCCCTTTCACACAGGGTTTTTTCTCGTCGGCGAATTTGTCCTTGGTGGGTTCTTCAATACAGGAAGGGGCGACTACGGGGTCTTTCTCCGGGGAAAAAGTGTCATCATTCTCACACGCCAGCTGGTAGATGTTAACGAGCGGTAGCTAAACTAATTATCCGCAAGTAGTAGTAGTATTGTTTAAAGTGCCTCGACAGCTTAGGCCATTTCACACGGGGGGTCCCACTGGGAATCGAAGCCGGGACCGCTCTCACGGAAGTCGAACGCATTGCCCACTTGGCTATCCGGGAGCATCATGGTCAAGTTTTAAGGTGAAATCACCAAGGTATTTCGAGATCCCTTCATCCAAAAACGGGTACTACATCGCTTGAAAGGTGTCCTTTAGACTAGAGAGAGAATTTGGCTTCTGGGCATCAAATTCTGAGAATGAATCTTATATACTTTGTGGAACGGCTCCATACTAAAGCATTCGGAACGAACATTTAGTAATTTCCACAGAAAATATTTTATATTTGCGACTAGTTTCGTCAACAATGATGTTTACATATAAAGTTTACGGTTTAAAGTTTACAGAAAATACTTTTTACTTGCGACTAGTTTCGTCTACAATGATGTTTACATTTAGACGAAACTAGTCGCATATAAAAAATATTTTCCGTGGAAATTATTAAGTGTTATTACTGCTCCTTTACTAAAGTCTTAGAACTTAGGTTAAAACAGAAAGGAATCAATCAGACGCACGCAAAGGTACAATAGTCTGTTGAAGACAGTGTTACAAGGAATAGCGATTGGAAGGAATTATAGATGAAGACCGTAGGTGAAATTATGAGAGGCTGATAATACAGAAAAACGGGTAAGGGTGATTTTGCGCAAGATGGTACGCACCCAGGAAAAATCCCAAAGAAGAATGGACTTGAAAAAAGTCTGACGGGACCGGGAATCGAACCCGGGTCTCCCAATTGCCGGTTGGAAGGCTGATAATGGTTAGTATAGGAATTGAGATGGAATGAAACGATGAGCTGGCGATAGGACGGCCTGGAATGCTGCAATAAATTTGGATTGATAGCCAATGATGATGGAGCTTTGTGTAGTCGTAGTAAAGATATGGGGCCTCAAGGAATGACACCGGGTGCCTTCACTCTCCCTCTCGCCATTTGATGTTGCTGAATGTTAGAGAGCCAGCAAATAATGATCCTATAGCAATCTTAATAGGAAGGATACATATGTTTAGACTCTGGATAAATATAACGAAATATTTACCTGCGGTTGATTTTTTCTTAATTAATCACCTAAACTCGATATCACATTATTTCTGGAGCATATACGGCGCTGGATTCAGAAACACGTAAAGCACGTGTAACTCCACTTAAATTGGAGCAAATAAAATGTAGCCAAATTGTTCCAATTCATCACTATTACCGGCTAGGTTACACGGTCTAAGGTACCGGACATAACGTGGCCCTTTCTTTTCAAAAGTCTCTACGCCTCTGCAGGATCACAGTAAATAACCAAACCTCTTCTTCTTAGGCTAAATAGTTTTTCCTAGTATAGTGCCCTTGACGTCACATAGTCCTCACACACTCGCATACATATATGGTGGATTTCACGTGCAGGAAGAAGTGAAATCATTACACTTTTCACTCATTTATAAGAGAAAATTTCAACATTTTGCATTTCGAAATTTGCATGAGATAAAAGTGCGAATTTTGGATTAATAAAACGGTTATAAAATAAATTTAATGAAGTAAATGGACCATTAAGTCAGAAACCTGAGGAGTAATACAGATCAGGTTAATAACTTATTTTTTTAATTTTTACCCTTTGCAGTTCACCTACCTTCATCGAGTAGCCGTTTATTTATCTCTGTGTGAAAAATGTGTAATGTGTTGCCATTATAACACAGTAATACAAGAGATTTTGTTCACAAACGGTGTTTATCCTCGCATAAAAACTAAGAAATAAGGCTCCTGCAGTTTAGCAATGAACTTCTCAACTTGAAGAGTCAAAATAAGAGAAAGTGAACATAGTAGAGTTATTAAAATTTATAATCGCGTAATTTGTCACATTGCGAATCTACTTTAATAACGATTCTTTGAGGAAGCTTCTTGTACTCTTCCATCAATTCCTTTTGTTCCTTCATTTATTTTTCTCTCACACTTTCCCTCTTAAATTCCATTCTTTGTCTTTTAAATAATTTTCGTTAGTTTAAACCAACTTTGGTCTTATTTAATTCCCTCCCTTTCTTTAGCTCCATTCTGTGGGCCGCTAACGCTCTCTCTCCTTCGCCCAGAGCAACTCTTTTGTTTTCTTCGGAGGCGTTCCTATTCAAAAATTCGTTCCCTTATTCTTTTGTCGCCCGCTATCTCTCAAACGAAAATTCTCTCCTTCCCCATTTTTCGGCTATCCTCTGTTCTTTTGTTTTTTTCACCCCATCTCGCTCCCGCGCCATTTCTTTCTCTCCGTATCATTTTATGCTTATTGCAGTTTTATTCTTGTCTTAAGGCTCCCCTCCCTCTTCGAGCATTATCCGCATCCTTTTATATTAAAATAAAAAGTTAAAACTCTTTCTTTCGCGCTATTCGGCTCTTTTTAAGACATTTCCTTTTGCCGCTGTTACTCCCATCACCGAGAGAATATCCAAGCACATATAATTACTTTCCTATCTTTAGAAGCTCTCTTACGTATGTAAAATGCGTCTTCCACTCCCTCGCGCTCCTCCGAATGCGAAAACTCTGATTTTATACATTTTGCTTAAAAACAGTTTTCCCACTTTTCTTCTATTTTCAATGGTCAATTTTTACTGTCTTCAGCGTCATCTATCGAGGCGGTTGTTGAACTACTTTCTTCTATCTTTGCACTTTCATCTTACGAAGACATTTCCGTTTGATGATGGGTTTTAGTAATACTTAATGATAGGAAGATTACGATGAAAAACTCCATTCTCAAAGATATCAAAAGTGAAAATTGAGATCCGAATCATCCTGAATTATGGTTCGCTCCATTGGAGAAGTATTAGCAGCTCTCATTTTTAAAGTTATCATTTAATAAAATAAGAGGCTTCGATTAAATTCTGTAGCTGGAACAACACTCGGCTAACGAAGGTAATTAGTTTCACAATTACATTTGTTATCCGGCTTAATCTCATCTGTTCAATTTCCCATAAGTTTCTTGACCTTAGATGTACAATTGAATGGATAATTATATGTCATAAATACATAAATATGCGTGTTATGATAATAATAGTAAAATAATCTACGACTATTATTCGGTTTAGTGTAAAATTACATCCTCAATATTCGCATTCTTTAAAAAACTCCAAAAAGGCAAATAAAGTTTTAGTTGACCAAAGGCTTTGAAGGATAAGCCGTTTGTGTGTCTATCTTTACCTGAATTATAAGACATGATTCTGGTAATACTCATTTTCTATTATATCGCTATTGCTGTGAAAATACGCGGGTATCAGATGTGAACTTAATAATAATAAAGCGCAATCAATTACGTTTGTAGTGTCTCAAAGCATATTGTATCAGATTAGGAGATGATACCGCTACTATAATAGCTATTAGCATTGAAGATCTCTAATACCCACTGAGAATTCACATCGAAGAATTGATCAAAGGATTTTTTTTAGTCTAAAGCGGGATCTTCTAGTGACTGCTGAGCTCCA